>JARFXV010000393.1:1307500-1394642 GCA_031761425.1 Cosmopolites sordidus | reverse complement strand
CGCACACGCACACGCACACGCAACACGCACACGCACACGCACACGCACACGCACACGCACACGCACACGCACACGCACACTCACACCCACACACACACCCACACACACACACACACACACACACACACACACACACACACACACACACACACACACACAGCTGAATAAAAAATTTAAGCTTCAAATTGTCCAAGCTTATGCCCCAACGCTATAGGGATGAGGAAATTGAAGAATTTTATGACTATGTGGCCCAGCTCGTATACTTGCAGCAATATAGGTACAAAATCCTGATGAGTGATTTTAATGCCAGAATTGGGATAGCAAGAACTGGTGAAAATGCAACTGGTCCATACAGAACTGGCGAGCGGGACAATAGAGGTGACAGATTGGTTGATTTTGCTGAAAGACAAGAACTTTATATTATGAATTCGTTCTATAAGAAAAATATCAGCATGTTAAAGATAGAGGTTGTTAGAAAATGCTTCAAAATGCTTCAATGAACAAAAACTATCTGATTTATGGAAAAATGCAGAAGCGAGTATTTTACATTTTACAAAATACAAAGTAATTATTTTACAAAAAAGGAGCACAAGAACTACCTTCCAATAAGCCTCCTCTCAGAAATGTACAAAGCTCTCACCAAGATAATATCTAAAAGAACATTAAGAAAACTGAATGATGCATAACTAAGAGAGTAAGCGAGATTTAGATGTGGATTCAGTACAATGGATCGCATCCAAGTTGTAAAGCAGACCATAGAAAGGCACAACGAATACACCAAGTCACTGTGCTTGGTTGTTATCGACTATAATAAAACATTTGACTCAACCTCTAAGCAGGCGATAATGGATGCATAACTTATCCAGCGGTTAAGCGGTTATGTAAACCTATTGGAATCAATATATGATAAGCGACAATTCACCTTGATGATCTTGAAGTTCATCCAAGATGATCCAATCCGTAATCTGGATTGGAAACAGGGTGGTATATAGATCAATGATCCAAACATAAACAATCTTAGATTTGCAGATGATATCGTTCTCCTTTCACAAAACCCAAAGAAGCTGTGATGATGCATACAAGAACTGCAAATGGCTGGGGTACCATTTGATACATTAAGAGCAAACTCCCACTTTGACTCAAAAGAAAAGTCTTTGATTATTATGTCCTGCCCGTTATGACATACGGAAGTGACATATATCGCAATCAATTCAAAAACTTCTGGTAGCACAGACGGGAATGGAAAAATTGACTTTACAAAACGAAACAGAAAGCCCTATACATGGATCAGGGAACAAACAAAAGTGTGTTACATCATTGGAAGAGTAAAGGAATTGAAATCGGGATGGGCTGGCCATATAGCGAGGCGATGTGATGACAGATGGACCAAGGCAATACTAGTGTGGATAGCGAGATCGCAAACATCCGTGAAGGCCAAAAGCACAGTGGAATGATTACATCGTGAAGTATATTGGCCCCCAAGTGGCTGAGGAAAGCTGAGGAAAGGCCAGGACCGTGAAACATGGAAGCATGCTAAAAAGGCTTTTATCCTGCAGTCGATCGACGCGGATTGGTGATGAGAATAAAAATGAGAAATAAAAGGATGCACATTTTTGCCCTTAAGGCGTGAAAATGGTACATGTGCAGGGCGAATACGGAAATGTTATACGTTGTGAGGAGATTTTATTCAAAATTATTTGAAGATCTGAATTAGTCATAGACAGCAATGGAAGAAACGATGTAAGAACAAATATCAGATAGTCTAGTGGGTAAAGGTTATAGAATCGGTGAAAAATGACAAGGGCCCAGGAAAGGACAGTAAAACTATTGAAGTACATACAAGAGTTGTGGTCGGTTGTTGTGGTAAAGTTGTGGCCAAACTTTATATAAAACACTTGCAAAATTATACTTAAAATGTCTCGAAGAACAAAAAGTACTCAAGCTATGATAAAATGCGGAAGTGATTCTTTTACATAAAAACGAAGCTCAAGAAGATTTTAAAAACTACCTCCTAATAAACCTCCGGTCAGTAAAGTACAAAGTTTTCATCAAGATAATAGTGGAAATAATATCAAGGAAGCCAACTAAGAGAGCACAACCAAGCGAGCAAGCAGGATTCAGAATTGAGAGTGTTTCGTTATGTGGAATAAAGCTCAATTGTGCATAGTTAAGTCATCTTATATTAGCAGATTATATCGTTCTCCATTTTTAAGACCCAGATGAGTAACAAAGATACATACAAGAGCTGCAAAAGGCTGGAAAACGATTTGGCTTGACAATAAACCTAAAAAGAGCCAGGTAAACATTTAATAAAAAAAATCCCATTTTAGGAAGGGATTTGAATGCTGTAGATCATTACATACAGGGTGTCCCATAACTTATCCGCCATAGAGCAACTGGTTATAGTAGAGACCAAAATAAAAGCATTTAGTCACTAAATGTGTTGGAAATGTTAGTTATTAAAAAGATACATGGTGTTGAAAGTAAAATCAAATTTTCGAAAAATTGAGATAATTTAAAAACGGTTAAAGATATCAACAAAGGTAAAATTTCAAATTTGGTACTACTTTGAGCCTAGTTCCTAGAGAGCGCTTGCTACCTACTTTCTGAGGAATTAACTCGCTCATATTTTTTTACTCTATAAAGCTGGGAATATTTTGACTTCAAAATAGAGAAGAATCATAATTCCCATGTAATAAAGGTACCCTTGATCTATATCGATATCTCACGCCGTTTGAGATATCCGTGTTCGAATATTCCATTGCACATCTTGTCGATGACTGAAAAATCTGCAATTCATAAAGTGTGCCTTGAATACGAGGAAAAAAAAATTAAGATGTCAAAAATACAATGGACTTTATTTAAAATAACAATTTTTTGAAATTTACTTCTGTAGTCCACCGTTTACCTCAATACACTTTCGCAGGCTCTTTGTTAAGTGACGCCTCACATTTGAGAAGATATTTTCTTCATTTCTAATAACATTGGCCACTTATTCACTTTTTTAAAAAAGTTTGTCTCGTGTATTGATTTAATCAATGTAAACTAAAGACTTCATATCAGCCCACAACTAAAAGTTTAACGGATTAATGTCTGGGCCACGAGGTGGCCAAGAAAATTCACCACCGCGCCCAATCTATTGAATGCAATGAAAATGTGTTATGCTTGGCATTAAAAGTATGAGAGAAAGACTCGAACATAGATCAGAGAACAAACGAAAGTAGGTGACATTATTAAAATACTAAAGGAATTAAGATGTAGCCAAGTCATATAGCGAGGAGATAGACCAGTGCATCAAAGCAATCCTGGAATGGATACCGCTTGATCACACATCTGGTAAGAAGACCGAAAACCCGATGGACCGATGTCATCAAGTATATTTAACTCAAAATGCAGAGGAAAGCTCAGGACTGCGCTAATTGAAAACATGTTAAAGAAGGATTCGTTAAGTGGAAAAAGTGTAAAAAACGTTAAAAACGTGTCGTAGTTATGTTATGAAATAGATAGTGACACTATTATAAGTGTATTGCCTAGAGTTCTCATGGTTCAGGGACAATTTCACAAAGCTGAGACTGGTACTTAAACGTTATATTTCCAATTACGAAATTCTATTGAGTTTAAGGATTATGAGTTATATTAAGAAATTGTGAGATTGTAGAAATTGATTACTTTAGTGTTGGAAATGAGGTAAGGTTGGCAACACTAACACACAGCTAAGTTTTGTAAATTATAGAAGGTAAATATAATATGTTATACATTTAATTAAAACAATTCAATAGGCATGACATGTATTTATTTGTTTAACTAAAGAATATTAAACCTATAGCAACTATATATCATAAAACTTATATTTATTTGTCTTGTTATTATACTGTATATACTTATACTTATACTTATACTTATACTTATGGATTATCTAATGACACCTTTGAATATTTTTGAACTAGCTAAAACATATTTTGTTAAAAACCCAGTTATTATATTTATTTAATAACACTTTTTCTTCCAATAGAACATGAAGTGAGTATAATTTAACGCAACTTTACTGAATAATCCCGAGAAATATCCGTTTACATTTCCCCGCTCCGCACGGTTTATTTCGCAGAAAATGTTCATTAGTTATGTCCTCATTATTTTTAATTTTCACCCTCAGAGTCGTGCTGAAAAAATTACTCCGTTAGGCGAAGGAAAATTGTCTCGGAAATTATTTATAGCCGCCACACTCGCCGGTTTTGCTGCTTTAGGCGAGAAATTACGCCGCGCAATGTACTGAGTGCTCCGAAAAAAATTAAATGTACTATTTATTCCGATGTAGGTTATTGTGGAAGTGGAAATTATCATAAACTTCATAAGTACTTAAGAACGGAGCCAATTTATTAAGGAAGTTTTTAATAAAAAATGCGCTGGTTCGTTTATTAGTTAGCTCATTGTAGAACTTTATTGATTTTACAAATATTCACATTTGTATCAATACATATTTGCATTTGGTTGAATCAATTTTCTAGACATGTATACCACATGTTTACGTTGAACAATTCTTCGATGTGAAACACTAATCTAACTGTACACCAAAATCATTATTTTTAACCCTAGACTGGGCGCGCTGGTTGATTTTGTCAACCACTCAGTCATTATTTGTGCAGGTCAAATCTAGTTCAGCTACCGACTTCAGTACCTTATCCCCTAGTCCTAAATATTCAGTCAGTAGTGTATTTGCGACAGTCCAATCAACAAGTGTGTAGATATTTAAATAAATATAATTAAAAACACGCTAGTTGACAAAATCAAACACGCACCCTGACATGTAAGTTACACTTTTTAAAAGCTTTTTTGCATCAATTTTTCTAAAAATCCACTGCATGATGAACCACTGTCCAGCATGCTTCTAAGTTTCACGGTTCTGAGCTTTCCTCTGCCATTCTGGTGCAATAAACTTAATGGTGTCATCAATCCATCGTGTGTTCGGTCTTTCTGTGGATGGTTACGATTCAGCGGTATCCATCCAGGATCGCACTTCCATCAATTTAATTCAACGTGGTTAAACAGTGCATTCATTATGGCCTGCTTTGAGATTGAATCAAATGCTTTTTCATAATCGACAAAAGCCAAGCAGAGTGACATAGTGTATTCCTTGTGTTTTTCTATGGCCTGCTGTAGACCCCGGATGTGATCCCAAGTACTGAATGCTGCTTGTTCTCTTGGTTGTACGTCACTGAGTTATCTTAATATTCTTTTGAAAATTATAAAATATTATATAAAATATTCTTTTATCTTGGTGAAAACTTTGTACATCACTGATAGGAGGCTTACTGGACGGCAGTTCTTTAATTCTTTCTTATTTTTTTTATGTAAAATAATCACTTTTGCATTTTTCCATAGGTTAGGGACATTTTGTTCTTTGACGCATTTTGAGTATCATTTTGCTAATGTTTTATGTAAAGTCCGACCACCAGCTTTTAACATCTCAACAGTTATACTATCCTTTCCTAGAGCCTTGCCACTTTTCATCGAGTTTATAGCCTTTGTCACTCCTCCACCAGGATATCCGGTATTTGTTCTTCAGTAGTCTCTCTCTAGTACGCAAAGTACTTTCAATACTTTGCGAAAAAACAAAGCTGAAATTCCAAAACAATTTCTACCTAATAAACAACGTCCTGTGAATTCAACTATATTTGGGTTTCAGTTTGAGATTATTATGCTATTGTTCGTCCCTAACAAAAAATTAGGGCGTTATTTTGCTTTCTTCAATGCACAATTCTGCTTCTACTGATAATCTTATGATGGAACCAGTTGTAATGCTTGATTATAATAAAACAAAAGGTGAAGTCGACTCTTGAGACCAGATGGAGGCAAAATACTCTGTGTTAAGAAAGAGCAATACATGGACCATGTGCCGTTTTTCACACTACCAAAAGTAAGTGGAAGAAACAGCAACGCGGAAAACAGAGTGCTGGAAAGGAGCTATATCAAACAATTATCATATGATATAATGCCAATAGGTATACGTTTGTACCTAAAAGCATTCCGGGACAAAAATTATTTTTTGTAAAAAGCATTCAAACAACGTAATAAAATGTGTTTCTTGTGAAAACGGTAGAGATGTTTCGTTCTAAACCGTCCTTCAATCGTCTGTACGTCCCTCAAACGTTGCTTTTAGTTAGCAAATACAATATTATTTTATTTTAAATATTTTTTGAACAACAATTACAATAAAAAAATGTTTGATTAAACTGTTTGTTGCTGTTGATTATGCCTTATGCCTGATAGTTTTGTAAGGTCAATATTGTATTGATTTAACAGCACATGGCACATTTGAAAATGTTTGCTCCCTTCGCATTCTCTTTCAAAGGATAAAGGATATACAGTTCCAAATTATGATTGATGCCACGAATGAAAATTGCTAACTGGGCTATCTATCATATACTCATAATATACTTTCATTAATGGCGACTTAGACTTTCATTAATGGCGAACAAATGTAGATGCCCAATTTTTAAGGCTTTTTTCTATATCTTCTGATAATTCTTCAATTCTTTCAGCAACAACTATTCCTGATAGAATAATTTTAGAGAAAAGGTGTTGTTGCGATGAGCATAAAATGTATGCAGCTGATTCCATGCGTTCTTTTAAAAATTCGCCAACCACGAAAGGCTTTGACTTGGATAGCTGATTTAAAAAAATATTTTGTTAAGGGCCTTAATTTTTGCAATAACAAAATATGAGTTAACTTTGAGTAAGCTTAAACTCTAGGCATAGTACCGCCCATTAATGTGATAAAATTGCTTACCTTTACACACGCTTCGCTCTCTTCATTTGGTCTCATAAAATTTAAACTAGCCATCTTATTTTGGAAGCTATGACTGGAATCGTTAGAAATGTATCCCAAAGTGGTGGATTTTTAAATATCATAATCTAACCTATTATTATTGTTTCTACTGGTTAAAACTTTCAAAAAAGGTAAACTATCGTTGTTTTCCAGTTCATGCGTGAAGACTATGTTTTGGGATTTACTATTTAAGTTTTTAATAAAATCATTGCTTCAAAAAGTGGTCGAAAATTGAATTGACAGAATGCGCTTTATCAGAAGTAGCCGCGGCGGAAATTTGATTGGGCATCGAGTATTATTTCACATATAATAAATAATTTTAAGGCATCTAATATAGTTGTTTTATTTGAATTTAAAGTTCGAACGCACTAAAAAAATACCTTATACATCTAGCTTTTCTAAATGTTTTTTCATTTATTGTCATTTCTTGTCTATACTATGGCATGCGTATCTGAAGTTTACGAAATGGATATTCAGTTTTATATCGTTCTCGTCATATTTCTCGATTGTTAGTGGTGAACTTTTTACCTTGAATCTCTACGTCTCTTACTACCTGCATCCCCATCCCAAAATAATAAACTATAATGCTGAGAAAAATAGTTAGTAGCCAAGTTATCTAAAATAATAAAATGTGTTTATCACTGATATACTATGATTAAATGTTCACATCCCATTCCATTTACAAATAAATACGAACAATTGCTATTTGAAAATCCCAATAATTCCATAGCAGTTTGGAAACTGCATTTAACATCGGTTATTATAATTTTGCAGTTTAATTCCCTGTTTGTATTAAACCATCATTCCGGCAGGAGCTTTTGCATGGGCGGTCATATTAACGGAGCCGGTTGCTATTTTGATGGACCGACCGCACATCCACCGTTCGTGTCAAATGACCAATTTGTCTCTAACCGCAGCCCTATTTCTGCACCTCACCCCAAACCGCACGAATACCATTTCGGATCCTCTTGCGCGTCGACCTATTTAACGATCCCCACACACTGAATACAGGACCACAATTAGAGTAAAAGAAATTGTTTACTATATGAGAACACACTCTGACAATAAACTTTTACCAAATTCCTTTAAAAACTAGATGTATTTATTACTGCTTTTGTAATCAGCAAGTTCCACTTTAAATATTGCCATAATTGTCTACAGTCTGTTGTATATTAAAAAATGTCATTAATTTTTCATTCTATTTGAAAATATTCCTCTTTCATAGAACATATTTCTACTAAGCTTTTTTAAAATTAAAAATAATGCACCATGACGTCCAATCCATCTATTAGAACTTTCAGTGTGAAACTTTCAGTAAACTGAAAGAGATTTACCACCGACACACCAAATCACTCTTCTAAACTTCTCAACACTTGTTGGTACTGAAACTGGTTATTAGTGATAGTTAACTAGTTATATTATGATAGCCGATGTTGGAACTGGTATTGAACACTCATCGAAGTCTTCCAAAACCTTCATCAGAGAGTTGTACAAACGCAAAATTGCAAAAAATATTTCAAATGAAAGTCAAAATGTTCCGAATATCGTCAAGCGCCTGCGAGAAAAAAATTACATTTATTTAGAGGCATATAAGGGAAATAAGGTTGTAGTAAAGGACAAATCTGATTATTTTGAACCCGTGCAAGAATTTATTAAAGGTTGTCCTTATAAACGATTAAATAGAAATCAATTGTCAAAAATGGTCAGAGATATATTAAAATTTTGTAACAACTTTATTTCTCCTTCTATGAAAAACAAATTACATATTTCAAATCCAAAAGTATCAAGATTATATGATGATGCTTTACCAAAAATTCATGAATCATGAAAATGAATGAGACCAATTGTATCAGTCATTGATTCTCCAACATACAACTTGGCAAAATGATTAGCAAAGGAATTTGCAAACATACCAAAACAACTACCTTCTGTTCGGTTGATAAACTCAACACAATTTATAAGAAAAGTCAAAAACATACATCTACATGAAGGTGCGGTCTTGGTGTATTTTGACGTATCATCACTGTTTCCGAGTGTATTGATTCATCATACCTTGAAACACCTGATGGAGTTATTCAAGTTAAACGGATTTAATAACAGAATGGTTTCAAGCTACATTTCCTTAACACAATTATGTATAAAACAAAATTGTTTTCCGCTTAATAACAAGTTTTATGAATAACAAGAAGGAAGGGCAATGGGCAATCCTCTACCACCAACAAATTTGAAACAGAGGCAAATGGTGAACTCAGTTACTTTAGAAGGGGATGGCTTAGGTATGTAGATGACATGTTTGCAGTTTTTAATTCAAAAATGAAAACTTTTGTTAAGAACTCAAATGGTAAATCCAAAACTATAATTCACATATGAACTTCAGGACAATGATAGAGTACTATTTTTGGATGTGTTAGTGAGTAGGAATAATAAAAGTTGGTTAGATTTTAAAATCTTTAGAAAAAAACACCACCACTTTGAGATACATTCTTAACGATTCGAATCACAGTTTTCTTAATAAGATGGCTAAGTTAAATTTTATGGTATGTTTTTTATTCTCTAATTCTGTCATATAGACATTACAACTTGCGACTAGATTAAATCTATCTATTATTTAAACTAAAAAAGTTTATATTTATCTTAGTTTGTTTGGCAGATATATGTCCAGCGACGTGCTCCACAGTACACTAATCACTCTTTTCATGTAATTGACACAAGCACATAATAAATTCCAGGCACCCTTCATTGTCACGACTCTTCTGGTCTTTCCTTGCAAACCGCTTGATCTCATCTTCGACCATAGGCACTGCCAGATCTCGATTGATGTCTTGATTTCGGATATACCACGGGATATTGACAATAGTGCGAAGTACTTTATTTGAAACGCCTGAATAACTTTTACGTTAGATTTCTTGATGTATCCCCAAAGTTAGATGCCATAAGTCCATATAAGCTTTAGGATTTGCTTATAAGGAAGCAGTTTATTGTATATTGGCAACACAGAGTAGCGCCCTAATAACCAATACATTTCTCTGAATTTGAGACCCAGTTGCTCACGTTTCTTCTTCACAAGCGTTTTCCATATTAGCTTGGCCCAGATAGTTTGCTTCGTTGACATGTGGGATTCTTTTCTGGTTGACTGTCACTAATAGTTATTTTTCCTGTTGATGAAATTGATATGGGTCGACTTCGACTCATTTAATTTTAGGCGCTATTTCTTTGTCCAATTGGTGACATTGTTGACGGCTGTTTGGAGTTTGTTTGTAGCTGACTGAATTTATTTTCCAGTAGCGAGTAAAACAAACAAAACGCGGGATATCGCTGGTGTACAGTAATTACGAGACAGATCCGAGAACGTTGCCTTGTGGCACTCCTGCACATATATTTTTTAAGATCCGAATATTCCTCACCATGCTTGACTCTAAAGTGGCGATCAGTGATGTATGATTGAAGAATTTGGCTCATTTGTTGTGGTAGATATTTTTTAGCTTGTATTCCAAGCCCTGGTGCCACACTAGATCGAATGCTTGGGCCACATCGAGGAATAGTGTTGCTCATATATTTTTCTCTTCTAGTGCTCTCTCGATACTTATGCTTTGCGGAATTGCGGAATCCAAACTGATGCGTTGCAATAAGATGCTTCTCCTCAATGATGGGTTTGAGACGTCGTAAGAGCAGCTTTTCAAACAAATTGGATATAATCAGCAACAAGAATATTGGGCGGTATGATGTTTTGTCTTTAGGTGGTTTGCCAGGTTATGATAGATAGGTTAATTAATTTGCCTTTAAACAAACATAATGATAACAATTCTTTGTTATTAATTGGAAAAGCATCCCAAGTGAATGTTTGTAATATTGTAGATAGATTAAATTAAAACAAGTTTAGACAATTATTGAAAGAATCTTCGGCTTTTCGAATGGAATAGAATACAAATAAATTCATGGTAGTACTATTTAATGCCCAATTAACACGAGGCGAGACAAAATTTTGAAAAAAGTGAATATTAAGGTAGTCTTCAAACTATATAACAAATAATGAGAAGTTCTGGGCATTCCAAAGGATACAGTAGATCAACATGAAAAATCGGAGAATCGGGAAACAATGCAAGAAAACCATGAATAGGGATAAATGACTTATTCCATTCAGTCAATTTTTTTCAATTATTAATGTAACGCGTAGTTAATTTTACGGCTCATGATTTTTACACTCTTCATTAGATATATATACATATAGATCATATAAATAGAACATAGTTTAGTTTTAGAAGTAAACTGAATCATCTTCTCATGATGCGAACATAGTTAGCCAAATGCGCGTTGAGGAGCTAAAAAAAATTAGTAATTATTGATAAATCTCTTTGAGTTTAGTAGCATGACACCCATCAGTCAATTTTAATAAGCCAAAGTCAACACGATCTTCAGAGAATATTTCATTGCTTTAATGTAACATCAAAACAACTAAGTATGGTAATATCTTCTAAACAATCGAAGCCACTGATAATTTCAACAAAAAATCTGTTTTTATTAAGCCCTTATACATAGAAAATGAAGTACAAGATCAAAATTTCAAAAGCAAATAGATTAGCAGGTTGTATACATTGGAATATTTGGAGCAATACATAAATAGAGAAACGAACCCGTATACGTTTTATAATATATGGTTTTAACTATGACCCAGACCCAACAAGAAGCAGCACCCTTTTAAACAACTGAAGTAGAGGCATAACAATATAAAATTATGAGAAGCACTAGACACACTAAAAATTAATAGTAACCTGTTAAAGGTAACTCAAGGGGTTTATAGTACTAGAGCGTAAAAAGTATTTACATTTTCGAGGTACTTAGTTACTCATTGTTTATGGGATATTCCTAATTTCCCTGAAAGTGATCTAAAGTGTCGGCATCGAGAGACCGTGGACGACCTCATCCTCCCTTATATTCGAGACTCATCATCCTGTAACTTTTTGAACCACAACTAACAGGTGAGAATTCATACGGCACCTGCTACCTCTACTTCGCAAATTTCTTGAGCAGCGTCAATCGCTTTGAAGCTTTTTTTTTAAATAATGTCTTAAAATTACCTCAATTTTGCGACATATTTTACCCTTTTTATATAAAACCGTCGACTAAATATTTTGCAGTCGAATCACTTTAATACTGAAGATGGAGCAAAAAATTAAGATCGGATTAAACCTTTGAACAGTGACGTATAATCCTTTATAAAAAAAGAAAAAAATAGCCTAAATAAAAATTGAATTCTAACAATTTTTGTGAATCCACCAACACCACAAAGAGAATAAAACAGGGATGTAGCTTGAATCTCCTAGTTCACTTAAACAAGGTTCACTTATACAATGAAACTGACTTTTTTCATAAAAGCATCACATGATTTCGTTAATATAAAATTTATTCATAAAAATAATTAGTGTAATATGCCATACTTAAGGGCAGAAAATAATGTCATTCAAGTATTACGTAACAATATTTTGATTTGATTTGTTGTTTTTGTGTATGCTTTACTAGTATTGAAAAGAAGCTAAAAATAGACAGTGAATGCAGAACATTAAAGATCAACGGAATTTTCAATATTTCAAGATTGAGTCCAGTAATAAGGCGCTATGTTTGATTTGCAATGAAACCATAGCCGTTCTCAAAGAATGTGACATTAAACGTTATTATGAAACAGAACATTTTCAAAATCACTTAAAATATACAGGAAGTTTGCGGATAGAAAAATTTGAAGTTTTGAAGCGTGGATTGAAATCGCAGCAATCTTTGTTTATGAAATTCAATACTGAACAAGAGGCTGCAATTCGTGCCAGCTGTCGTGTGGCTCTTGAAATCGCAAAACGTGGAATACCATTCACTCATGGAGTAATGATCAAAGAATGCATAATTGCAGTAGCCGAAGAAATGTGCCCCGAAAAGGTAAATTTATTTAAACTTGCCACTTTGTTAGCAAACAAACCTCGGAGGGCAGAAAACATCGCAGAAAATATATTTTCTCAACTGTCTGATAAAAATGGACATCTTGAGTGGTTTTCTCTGGCCTTGGATGAGTCAACGGATGTGTCAGATACTGCTCAGTTGTTGATTTTTATTCGAGGATTAGACAAAAGCTTTGAAGTGTATGAAGAACTTCTTGATATTGACAGTATTCACGGCACGACTACAGGGGAAGCCATTTTTAAGGGAGTTGAAAACGCCATTAATAAGAAGAACCTTCAATGGAAAAACTTGAAATCTATTATAACTGATGGATGTAAAAACATGTGTGGTAAAATAAAGGAGTGGTTGAACTTGTGTCAAAGGCTGTAGAAAATACTGGTGGTTCAAAACCATTAATCTTACTTTGTATCATTCATCAACAGTCCTTGTGCGGATATGTCTAAAGTTCTGAAACCAGTCATATCAGTTGTTAATTTCATCAGATCCACTGAGCTAAATCATCGACAGTTCCGCGAGTTTATTGAAGAGATTGGAGAAAATTACTTACCATATTATACTGCCGTACGCTGGCTTAGTTGCGGAAAAGTCCTTGAGTCCTTCAGAAACGCATTGCCCTCTTACCAAATTACAAAATAGCGAATGGCTGTGGAAGTTAGCATTCTATGTCGATTTGACAAAACATGAACGAACTGAATTTGAGATTGCAAGTTGAAAACCAACTTCTCCCTGATTTATACACTAATATCAAATCATTCCGACAGAAATTAATACAATTTCAATCACAATTACGTAAAAAAATGTTCCAAACAATTTAGAACATGTGAAATATTTAGCCACACTACTGAGACTGACTTTTCCGTCGATTTTGCAATCGAAGCTTTGAGTGCTGTGAAGATAAATTTTGATATTCGTTTCTCAGACTTTGATGTCATTGCAAATGAAATTAAGATTTTTCAAAATCCTTGTGATACTGACATTGAAACTCTAGCTCGGAATTTCAAATGGAAATTATTGATTTGCTGTGCAGTGATATAATTAAGAACAAATATCAAAACTCGTCTTTGTTGGAATTTTATGTCTTCCAATGGTATAATTTGATAATTTGCATAAATTTGCTCGATGGCGGTTTTCTGTTTTTGGTACTACTTATTTGTGTGAGAAAACATTCTCTAAAATGAACTACACAAATAATGTTTACAGATCCAAGTTAACCGATGAGCATCTTAAATCTCTTTTAATAATTGATACACGTAATATTGGTCCACAACTACTAACCATTGGTTCAAAAAACAACTACATTGTCAGTGGAAAATCCACAGTGGTGGTCCGGATTTGGCCAACCAGACCTTTGGTTTAAACCAACGCTGACATGCTCTGCTATCCAAGGCATCCGAATAAACAGCATTAATGGCATTTGTAGCATTTGTGGCATTAATGGCATTGTTATACTTTTGAAACTCATGAACAATTTCAAAATGTATTAATAAGCACATTAAATATCAATAAAGTATTGGGCGGCAAAATTTAAACGAGGCCATACGAGCTGCCAAGACGAACATCATAGTGATCGGCCAAATAAGATGACCACGCCAGAAATGCCGAAGAAAATCCACAAAATGGTATTGGATGAATGTAGACTTAAAGTGCGCGAGCTAGCAGACATGGTAGGCATTTCAAAAAGTGCTGTACATCGCATACTGACTGAAAATTTGGACGTGAGAAAGCTGTGTGCAAGATGGGTGCCGCGATTACTCACAATGGAACAAAAACAGCATAGTGAGAATATTCGTCGATTCATAACCATGGAACCATCAAAACAAGGACCAGTCAAAACAATCGACTAAAAGGGGAGAATCAGCTCCAAAGAACGCGAAAACAGTTCCGTTTGCAGGCAAGGTCACAGCGTTAGTTTTTTGATATACCCGTGGGATAATTTTCATTGATTATCTTCAGGAAGGAAAAACAACCAACGGCGAGTACTATGCGAAGTTATTGCGGCTTTGAGTGATGAAATTAAGAAAAATCGGTTGCATTTGGCGAAAAAGAAAGTTTTGTTTCATTAAGACAATGCACCACTTCACACATCCGTTATTGGCCAAAATCAAAAAATGGCTCGGTGGTAAAAGATTTGCTAACAATGAAGAAGTGGAGGCTGCGGTTGATGGTTATCTTAAGGAGCTAGACGATTTTTAATATAAACAGAGAATCGAAGCTATTAAAGATGGCTGGGAAAAAATCGGACTATGAAGAAAAGAATGGTGGATTAGAAGGAGACTATGTAGAGAAATAAGATATAGTAAAAAAAATATATTATATAAGATATACTAGTGCTGTAGAATTCAAGAGTTAAGAGTTATCTAAATACGAGATCAATCTCTAACCAGACGAAACTCAAGAAGCCTCTCAAGGCAAAATTGAATAATATGGTCTAATGATGTTGATTTCAAAGATTAATCTTGATTCTACTTAAGTGAATATGAGCACTGAAGATGAATCAAATGGAAATGTGAAGAAAAACGTAAATCTTATTTTAAGAATACAATTGTGAGGTCGGATCTCCCGACCTTTCACTAATAGCGCATATTTGGGGCATTATGGATAGAGAACTAGGAAATTTGCCCCTTGAATTTTAAAGGGTCTGAGACATATTATATACTTCAAGAATAAATAGGCCACTTTGTTCACACAATGCCGTGTGGATAGATAATCGAGATGAACAAAGACATTTATAACAAAATTAATACAATCCCTGGTATCCTTTCCGAAATTTTAATCTTTTAATCCTTAGTATTGTAGCTATCTTTATAAAAAATGGTTGAAATCTTACAGGTCTTCTAGATGTTGTAGTTATATATGATTAGTATTTAAATTCGCCGAAATCATCATAAAAAAATAAATAACAAAAACAACTAGTTAGTTTATTATTTCATTATCAGGTACGCTTTATTACTTTATAGTAATTATATTAATATTAATACTAATTATTAACAAACTAAACAAATTGTATATTACTATTTAGCAAATATTGAACAGATTTATCAGTTTTATTTTTCTATGATGAAAATCGAAATAAATAATGAATATTTTTTAGAACTTTTATTAAAACTCAAATATTACATGATTACACAATAAATGAATTGAAATGTTTTGTTTGAACAAATAGAAATATTATGTATTGATTATTTATAAAGATTTGATTATGAAAAACAGTTGAAGAAGCATAATCAGGATGAGTACTGAAACAATCATCCTATAACGAGTTTTGTTAATAACTAAGACGTACATTAAATCAGAAACTTTGATGATCATGATATTTTTTGTTTTAGCTATAGCGGCCATCTCCTCTTCTTTCAATGGTATATTGACCTCAATATATTTTTGTCCTTCGGATTGTAGATGTTCCATTTTACTGAAAAAGATAGCTTAAATAAAAAAAAATCTTGAGATAGAATATTTTTTGTTCAACTTACTGGCAGAAATAGAAACACAAAGCAATATGAACAGCTTTCTTTAGGTACTAGTTTTAAACAGATATTCCTCTACCAAATGATCTTGGAACAGAATATTTTTCGGTCAACTGACTATCAAAAATAGACACACCGTACCCGTGGGCAACAGAAAGCGAAATGAAGAGCTTTCTTTAAGTACCAGTTTTATATACATATTCCCCTACCAAATGGTATTGGTGTGGCATGAGGTGGTCAAAGGTTATTGGAGTCGATCGTATGATTCCAGGTTAGAGTCCAAGATAATTTGAATTCAATTTGCATTGAGACAGTACACCTCTAGACATAACTAAGCAATTTCGCGCATATTACTGATACATTTTTGAAAAAAAATGTTATGTACAAAAATTAAGCCCAATTCTTTTGGCCTATTTAAACAATGGTCAATTTGATTTGATTTTGTTCAAACAAATGATTCAGCTACATAGAGACTGGCATCGCAATTTATTAAAATAATTATTATATATTAACTCTTTTAAAATTTACATCAACAATTCATTAATTATCTGACTTTTCCTTTCCATAAAGTTCGTGTAGATAAAATAGTTTGATCTGAAGCAATTTTCTAAGATAAAATTCATTATAAAAATTTCGGTTTAGCATAATTTTTTTTTCGTGTTATTTGTAGCGTTTGAGTTTGGTTGTTGCACCAAAATGGTTGTATTTTACATAAAAAAAAAGAATTATTACAAATCAACATGCATTTAGTGGACCATATCCTAATGATTTCAAGCCTCATAAAACGACAATTGTCGTCTATTCAAGCAATATCAAGAATTCGGAATAGTTAGGGCTCCGTATCAGAAGTCTAAGAAGAGTGCGAAGCGCTAAAATTATTACAGGTATGGAGGAGTTTCCAGAACCACGAACTCCAGAAATTTCCAATTTTGTACCACGACGTGGTACAAAATACAGTTTATACCGAATTTTGAGAAGTGACTTGGATGACGGCTTTGAATTTAAATGATTTTCTATGGGTATTTATAAACGAAAAGGTTTACATAAATAAGATCCAAATTATATATTAATTCAAAGACAATATCCGTGTTTAAAGGACTACATTAACAGCTGATATATTGACCAAAGCTGCTGTTTTTCTTTTTAAAGTTATAATTAATTAAAATGGTAGTGTAATATTTGCCCCCTGCAGTCTCATACAGCATCGAAATTTCTGAGAAATCTATAAAATGTAAATTGGTGCTTGAAGAAAAAGTAATTGCATAATTGAAGTCACAGAATTCAAATATTCGAGAGTCGTGTTGTCAAGCTATGGGAATCTAAAAACAGAAGTAAAAAAGTGGATTATTAACAAAATCATAAAGATGGTACCTGTATCTGTAGAGCTAGAGTATAGTATCTGCAAAGCTACAGATCTTTCAGATAATATAGTCAAAAAAATATATCAACAAAAAAAACTAAGGGCGGTATAGATAAAACTATTTTTAGACCAACCCTGACATATTCAGCAGAAAAATACAAGGAAAGGCATTAAGAGACAGAGTCAGAAATCAAGATATGACATGTGTAAATTAAAAATCAGACTGGCATAATCATATTAGCAGTATGGATACCAGTAAGGCTGTTAGGATAACAAAAGGCCACTTTTTAATAAAGCGCCGCTCAGTTAAGCGACCATAAAAATGATGAAATATCACTTTATTAGGCATGCACTGAAGAAAAACCGACAAAATATTGTAAAAGACGAAGGAGAAGATGCATTAAATATCTTTAAGGTAAGTTTTTTTTATTACAGTTTATTTATTATAAATGAGAATATTAAATTGTTTATAATATTTTTTGCATATAAATATTATTTATTTATTATATTATATATATTATTTCGGAATTAGAGTATTAACTGAGCTGAGGATCATAGAATTTTCATGTAAATTAAAATCCACATTATTTTTTATAAGGGAGATTCTATCAGGTATGAAGTTCTCATTAATAATTATTTTCTTGCCATATATATATATATATATATATATATATATATATATATATATATATATATATATATATATATATATATATATATATATGCTACGCTATCGATAGCATCGAAGTTACGCCCGTTCGTTAATTATCTAAATACAAAATAAACAGTTACACTAAATCTTACAATACATTTTTATTTTCTGTTTTAGAACAAAATTAGTCTGTAAAAGTGTACTTTTAATAGTCTTAAACTTAAAATTACATTTTCCCTTTGAATGGCGTCCATGGCACGTGCCCTACTTGATCCACCCTAGATATGCCATTAGGAAAAATCCACATCATCAATGTTTCGCAGCATTAATGAAAAGTCTGTCATTATTTTTGAGAGTTTTGTTACTCCAATCATTTTGGAGAATTTTAAAATTGATGATGTAAAAGCGATCACTTTTCAACCAAAGCTCAACATATTTAATATCATAATAAATTAATTTATACAGTTTGTTGTTAGTTTGTTAGTTAGTTAGTATTAGTTATATATTAACAAAATTTAAACGGACCACGACAGGAAGAACTTTTTTAAACCTCATTTATAATTGAAAAAATTGTTTGTTCTGGCAAAATTTCATGATTTTCGGATCATTATAAGTCAAGTTATCGCACTTAAAGTGTCAGTGATTACACCATCGGTCGAAAAATGAACATCGAACAAAGAATCAAACAAAGATCGAATATTAAGTTTGGTTTCAAACTTGATAAAACATCTACCGAAACCTTTCAATTAACGAAACAAGTGTATGGTGAGGATTGTTTATCCCGTGGCGAGTCCATGAGTAGTTTAAACGATTCAAAGAAAGTTGTCTGGACATCAAGAAAAACGAACATCCTGATTCGAAAAATTCCGTGTTTACTCAAAGTAATATTGAATTTGTGCTTGAATTTATAAAAAAATCAGCAAAAATCTTTGTTGCGATATATGGAAATGGTATTGAACATTCGCTTTCTTCGACACAGATTGACTGACGATCAAAATTTGCTTCGAATCCAACATTGCAAGGACTTGATTAAAGAGTCAAAAAAGGACAAAAACCTCATGTACATCATTGTTACTTGTGATGCGACGTGATGTTTTCACTATGATCCAGAAACCAAGCATCATAGTGCCGAAAGGAAGAACCAGAGTGAGCCAAATCCAAAGAAAAGCCTTCTCGAGAAGACAAAAATCAGACCAATGTCCTGTTTTCCATGAGACGTACCTTGTATAATCTGAAAGAAATATTGTTTGCATCCTTTCGAAGGTGGTGGTACCAACGCAGTAATCATCAAACGGGGAATATATATCGCAATTATAGTTTTTATCGGAGAAACTGATGCATGTGAACTTAGAAAGTATGTGGTTTTAATCCAAATCCAGCGATTTGACTTCAGTATACTAATTTTTTTGTGATACTTTTAAGGAGAGATTTAAGAAAAACCTCCAATTGATCCAGCAATCAAAGTCATTAGCGAGATAAAAATATAATTATATGAAAATACGGTTAAAAATGTCAGCAAAATTGTTCCGATATCTAATACAAAAAAGACCGAACTTTTTAACCGAAGTATTTAGTTGAAATATATTTCCTTCTTTCACAAATCTCTATCTGGAATTAAAAGACATTTTTATATTATTATCAGAAGTTTCTGATTATTTAGGTTTTTCTAATGCTATTCAGTTTATTGTATTTTATTTCTACTAACTAATTTATGACAGAAGTATTCGGTAATAATTTTATGTTAAACAAAAGAAGAAAACAATAAATATTAGGATAATTTTGAAGCCATATATTTAATAAAAAATATTTCCCTTGCGATATAGGGTCCTCCCTACGATAATTAATGGATTGTAAACCATGTTCTTAGAATTGTTTCAAAGGCAAACAAAACAATATACATAAAGCTAGCACTAGAAGAGGATTTTGACATTAAAATGTTAGTGTCAAATATGATCTGGCGCTGAACAATGTAACTATAAAAGTTTATAGCCAGTGATGGGAATAATTCGAAATGCTATTTGATGATATTAAATATTAATGTAATTAGGATTTTTACTTTTTTTCGCAAATGTTTGGACTAGTTCTCTCAGATGACATATTTTTATTACATTCTTTATTCCCGCGTTTTATGATCGACAAGGTCTTCCCTTTTTCATCTATCTGAAGGTATTATTTGGTATTGTTTTTAAGCCATCGATTATCTGGCATTCGTAAACTATCTGCAAATCATTCCAAACTTTTTCCCTCAATCCAACCAATTAAATTATATTTCGCATGAGTCTAATATATAACTTCATTACTCATTTTTTATCCAATCTAGAAACCTTAATACTTTTCTCTAGTAGTCCATTTCAGCTGCTGTGGTTAATTTCCAATCTCCATTTCAAATCGATACTTCTTCTGCGCAATATTGTTTTATTCATGCTCGTTCCTATCCTATCGTCCCAGAGCGAGTTTAGACATCCTACAGTTTCCTTGCTATTTCATATTGCTTATCAATTTCTGTGTCGCAGAGAACGCTTCCGTATATATATATATATATATATATATATATATATATATATATATATATATATATATATATATATATATATATACTTCTCGGTATTTACAGCCTTTGAGGTGTTTTAATTCAACATAGTCATAAAATATTAGTTCAGCAGTAGTATCATTGTTAACTGTCATCTTTTTAAGGCGGCTAATGTGATTGTGATATAATATTAGGTGTACAAATAACTTCTGACCTTTCCGAATGAACCAACTATAACTATATTTTAAGTTCAAAATTGTTTCCGCTGCTTTGGGAATTTGCAGTACCAATCATTATCATAATAAAACGCATATGAAAACTTTGCTACATGACATAACCTCACAAATATCGTGAGCGCAATGTCGTCCGACAGCCGCATGAGGCACTGTAGTCGCTTTTCAATTAAAAGTGTTCTCGAGGCAAAATATATGATTTGCTCTGTTTTGGGGGAAAATACGGTGTCTGACAGTACGTGCAAAAGATGGTACTGAAAGTTTAGGAAGGGTAGTTTCGATCTTTCCGGTCAATATCGTTCGGGATCATCAAAAAAAGTTGAAGAAGAGCAATTGGATCGGCTGTTGTAAAAAAATCCTTGTCAAGCACAAAAGGAACTTATTGAACAATTGGGTATCACTCAACAACTCATTTTCTGTTTAAAATCGTGACAGCTTGATAGAAAGTGATTTCTATACGATAACCATAAAGAGAGAAAAGAATGGGTTTATCCCAAGCAACCATCAACGTCAACTGTAAAGCCGAATATTCATGCGATAAAAGTATTGCTATTGTTTGGTGGGATATGAAAGGTGTGCTATACTTTGAGTTGCTAAAACTCGGCACAACTGCAACTTTTGAGCGTTATCACATAAAACTATTGATGCATTGTGACACAAAAACCAACGAAAGTGACACAAAAACCAACGAAAACGACCATATACTGGTAAGGAAATTCGGCAGATGATACTGTTGCACGATAACGCACAGCCCTATGCGGCGGCAGCAACCAAACAACTTATTGATACTTTGGGCTGGGAAATTCTCCCTCATGCGGTGTATTCTCCAGATATGGCTCCTTCAGATTTCCACCTCTTTCGTTCTCTGCAATACTATTTTATTGATACACTCTTTCGCACAATCGAAGTGGTCCAAAATTTTATTACTCCATGTATGGAATCAAAACCACAATTGTTTTTCCGAACAGGGATTCACTAGATGCTCGAGAATTGGCTAAAATGTATCGAAAGTGATGACTATCTTCAAGACTGATATGTATGCTGGTTTGTATAAATAAATATAAATTTTATGTAAAAAAGGCTAACATTTATTTGTAGACTTAATATATAATATATCAATCAATATATATAATATATCACAGTTGATATTCTAAAAGCCCTGAAGTAACAAAAATCCTAAAGTTCCTGAAGGAACTAACAAAAACGCGCTATAGACTTTAATATTGCTGCACATAAAGTTTGAAATGAGTGGGTTGTTTAATATATATATCATTCAAAATAATCAATATTCAAATATCACTCAAATATAATACTCAACTTCAAATATAATACAAGTTTAGCGACAAGTTTGGCGTCCAATGTTAAATCATCTTCACATAAACATAAATCCTTTCAGGGATGTTTATCTATTATTTAATGGCAAATACTTTTATTCATTGTAGCCACGGCTGTAATGGGAAATATTTTTTATTAAAAAATCAGGACAGGACTGACTATGACTACTATTTTAATACCCTATAATTTTTATTTAGTTGATATTCTAAAAGCCTTGAAGTAACAAAAATCCTAAAGTTCCTGAAGGAACTAACAAAAACGCGCTATAGACTTTAATATTGCTGCACATAAAGTTTGAAATGAGTGGGTTGTTTAATTGAAAACTTAATATTTTTATCTGACAATGATTGCGTTTGCTGAAAAAGAGATTTTATTGAAATGAAAAATGAATTTTATTGAAAAAGGGCTTACTGATTAAGGAAAATTATGATATAGTTAATGAATTGGGTGATTTGGCACTTTCATTTCAAGTAATTTCAAACTTCTTCCATGGGCAATGGAAGTATATTTTCCTGGGATATAATTTTATTTAAAGTCACAAAAAGAATATGCGTTTGATCACTTCTTGTGTCAGTCCACAGATTTGGTCTTCAGACAACACTCTTTGAACGATTTTTGAACCTCTTTAATTCGGCTAAGTATTTATTTTTTATACCATAAACAATTATCATTGTTCTATCGGGTTCGCCCCGTTTTTGGCGCTATCGCAAAATCGAAGTGTTCTGCTTCACACGTGTAAAGTTTTGGTGTTGTTTAATAGAAGGAAGTTCAGCAAACACTTAATTCTGAACACTTCTGCATTAAAAATGGCAGAAAATAAAGAGCATTTTTGACATGTTATGAATTTTTATTTCTCAGAAAGTAATAATACTTTACAGAAAGTTATTTGCTATGATGGTGAGGTTCCCCTTGACGATTCCACGTGCCGCAAATAATTCAGAAAGTTTCTTGAAAACAATTTTAATCTTAGTGATGCTCCACATTTTGGGCGACCGACCGAGGCTGATGGCAACGACATATTCGCGCTAATTGAAAGTGATCGGTATTGAACTCGAGAGATCGGAAACATTCTTGGTATTAACCAGTCAACAGTGTCAAGGCAATTACGTTAACTTTATCAAAAGCAAGACTGAGTATGAGCGCTGCATTAATTAATGGAGAAAATTTGATAGTTGAATACGAAAATGACCAATTTTTAAAGCAAATGGTTACAGGTGATGAAAAATAGATAGTGTGTGGTAATGTTAAACTTAAGAAATCATAGTGTAAGCGCGGAGATGCCTCTTTAATTAAGGCCAAAACCAGTTTACATCTCAAGAAGTTACTGTTGTTACAAAAGTGACTGGTACCTGAAAACCAACCATTAACTTTTACAATTGTTGACAACTACGTCAATGAAATCGAGCAATCCACCAGAAGCGGCCTGAATTAGCCAACAGGAAGAGTATTACGTTCTATAAAGACAATGCTAGACCGTACGTGTGTTTTTCACTTGAATGGGACATGAACTTGTCTGGATTATTTTGGTCGATCCACCAAACTCTCTCACCTCCGACTACTATTTATTTGAATCGATCCAAAACAGCTATGATGGTAAAAACTTTACAGAAACCTTGGAACCACGAGCGCGGGATTATGCAGCCACCGGAGAGAAGGAGAAAAATCATGGAACAGTATGGCACATTCTGAATAAATTAAATCTAATTTTTCTTCAATTAAAAAAAAATAGAAATCTGCTTGGTCTAGAAACTGTTCTAAAACTGTTTTTGGCAAAAGTATTTTTAGTTTAATGTGGAACTTGAAGATACGGAATATTGAAGGTTAAGTGTTTTTAGAATAGATGCGCATCAGCAACTGAGGCTATTTCGTGACTGGACCTACAGCTTGACGGGGACTGCGAATGATGGATAATTAGTTATCGATTAACATCGATTAGCCGTTAAGGTAAAATACCAACGTTTGAATAAGCATGACTGAGGAATAATCCTTTAACAGATTTTACACTTTTGTCTTGAAGTATTTAAACAAGGTATAAACATCCACACAGTAAATGGGAATTGAATCGTTGGTCTTAGTTGTTGTACCGTTGGATCATCACCTTTATGCACTACACCAATGAGGCTGTCTGGAACTTCTTCATATCATGTTTTTCCTTGATGACTATAACAGTTACAACATCAATAATTGTTTTATACTGTTGCAAATTATATTTAGCTGGTTCACTATAAGAACGATTAGTGAAAACTTTTATTTCAGTGCAATAGTTCATTTGCCTTTTAGACAACTTGTATATATTATTTTTTTTTATTAATCGAACTTATTACGAACCTGTAAATAATCTCTGTACCTAGCACCACCAGGTTATTTTTGCCTATGTAGGTTTCGATACCATTGTTCATTGGAAATATATCTCACTACTCATTCGTATTAAAAATAGTTTGGTCTGATTAATTTTTAAAGTATGTGTAAAGATAATTATTGTATTTTTTCTTTTATATGGTTCAATATTGAAAGTTTTCTTCTACTAAATGATTGATAGAAGATGAATATTCAGGATGGTAAACTTTTATTCAAAAACTATCATTTAGAAATACTATTATATGCCAAAAGTCTGAAAAATAGCTTTCCAAGAAAGATATTTTTCTAATATAACTTATTTTCTTGATATTTTTTGTTGCCATCTTTTCGCACCTTATTGAAGGACAATTAGATATGTCATTTTAATAATAAATCAGAACAACTTGGTTTTAATGTGAAAAATTCAGACATTCTTATTCGGTTTAAATATTTTTTGAAAATATTGAAGTTATATATTATGAATGAAAATAACATTAAAATTATCTAGGATAATGTCTAATAGTTTCGTTAATATTAAATTATGATCCTAAAAAAAATATTAACTGCTTTTTACTTTTATATTAGTATTATTATCATTTCAAGAATATATGCTTTGAAAAACAAACTGTACTCATAAATAAATATGTTTTAGTGAAATTATTTATTTCTTGACTCATTACTATAATATTATTACTTAGTACTATAAGTCATTTCTTAGAATTTGGCGTAAACTGCGTGCAGAAATTCCCAATTATGAAATTCACAATTATTGCTTAAATTTGCGTTGAGTAGTAAAAACTGTTTTTTAAAAATGTAAATTACATTAATTTCAATGCGTTGTTTTAGTATGTATTTATCCATTATAAAACTTGCACGTCTGCATTACACAACAGCCAAATACAAACTGTCAGAAATATCATGAAATAAAATGGTAGCATAATACTTGTTCCATTACTCATTAATTAAAATTATTAATGATTACACAATTTAGAATTTATATACGATATTAATATAAAGAACTTATATCTATAATAGAGAAGACAATCCGAAAGTTAAAAAGAGCCCTACTGCATACAGCCCTAAAGCTATGAAGCGGTGCCATTATCTAGCGGCCGTAATGTAGCGGTGGACGATGTCACGAAAACGTTATCGACGCAAATAAGATGGCGTTGGTTTCCTAAAGAGCATTGGTTGTAACCGCTATGTCAACTAGGGATGCCGCCATTTAGATGACGGCTGTCATAGCGGCGAAAGAAACAATCGTAGAACATTGTTTTCTGTGTAATGTGACCGTTTTAAAATAAAAAAAAACAGTGCATACTGTACACACTTGATTTAAACCAGCGAAGATGACGAAGTATTGATTGATTTTGTACAAAATAATGAAGCTTGATATAATATGAAGAGCAAATACTATAAAAAGTCCACTTAAAACAAAAAAATTAAATATACCATTCGTAACACCATTTCTAAATCTCTCAGTCTTCTCCAAACGGTATTTTTCGTCTTTTGATGACTAAATATCTTTTAAATATAGTTATTATACTATGTACAGATCTTCCATTCTTCATCGCAATACGTTCACTATCTGTTGACCGTCTTTTTTCAAGTTGACACCTCTTGTCATTGTTCTTACGGCCGTTTTCGTACGTACGTCGCATCACGACTTATCATGGCCGCTAAATAACGACAACGCTTACTTAGGAAATCGTAGCTTTAGAATTATTGATTGAGTTGTTCGTTATTTGTGATAGTTCATTTTTTAAAAAGGAATAAAACAATTTTTTCTTACTTTGTGATCTATCACTTGTATTTTTAAACAAAATTTGTGTTACGTATCGTAAAACGATTTTACATTCTCAAACACTACTTTAAAACTTCGAGTTTTAGTTTTTTAGTTAGATTAGTAGATATAGTTTTAAAGTAGTGTTTGAGAATGTAAAATCGTTTTACGAAATATATAGTCATATCTATAGTCACACAAATTTCGCAGCTTTAGAGTCATATATAAAACACTTAAAATAATAAATAATAAAATAATAATCTTCACGGTATAACTATTCTCGCAGTGTCCGTGGTAGAATGCATTAGTTTAACTCAAAACCATTGACGAATTATTTTATGAGGAAACATAATCAACAACACATCAGCATCAGAATAGTTTTACACATTGATATAATTGAAGTTGTCAAACACTTCCAATTTCTAGGAGAGTGGTTCAGCAAAGATTCAGGATCAGGAAATGGAATAGAGCCTACAGGAATGTTTAATGACCTAATATCGTAAGATTTAACTGCACTGGTTAAAGCAATGTATATCAATCAATGCAAAACTGGGATACTAAAAAGTTTTTCAATAAGAGTGTCAAACATTTTAAACGTCACAGTGACAACAATATTTGAAATAAAAATCAATACACTGTCTATTAATTTCATCTGTGTCGATTTACAAATTAGGCTCTAGAGAAGGTGGAAAACGACATCCATTTAATATAAAAATAAAATAATCTTTTTCGACGAAGGACACGTCTGGCTTAATGGGTTTTTGAACAAATATAATTGCAGTATTTGAGCTGATGAAAAGCTTCAAGTGATTCAGGAGTTACCTTTTCATCCTCAGAAAGTCACAGTTTGGTTTTTAGGAGGAAGGAGTGACAGGATCATATATATATATATATATATATATATATATATATATATATATATATATATATATATATATATATATATTTAAGGCGATGAAGGAAATCGTATTACTGTTAACGGTGAACGCTATAGGAATATGCTATCAAAGGTCTGAACTGTTTGGTCTGAACTGATAAATGTGTATATAAACAATGTTTTCTTTCAACAAACCTATGCGACTTATCACACATCTCCCAAGACAATTTATATATTGCAAGAAATGTTTCCTAAACGCGTTATTTCGCTATATAGTAATGTCAACTGGCCACCAAGATCATGCGTTCTTACGCCGCTGATTATTTATTTATTTATGGGTTATGTTAAATTTCTGATGTGCAAAAATAAATCTCAAACATTTATTGGTCTTAAACGAAACATTCAGGCCGCCATTGAAAATATATCATGTGTGAAAAAGTAATCGAATATTGGGTCTCCAAAATGCATTCCACCAGACGAAGGGGACATTAGAATGAGAATATGGAATGAATATTTTCGAGAAATAATGCTATTTTTGTACTTCAAGATAAAATTAAAATTACCGGACTATCACTTACAGTTATTATGGCGTCTCATTTTAAACTTCTGCCAATGTTATTGAACAATCTTTTATAATACAGACACAATATACAAAGAAATCAAGAAAACAAGAAGGCTATTAAGATTCATAAACTGAGGAAAGTACAACAGACCCAACGAAAAAATCATATCTTAAACATAAACCTTTAATAACCTTGTAATTTTTTAATAGAAAAAACATCGCTTTAGTATAAATAGGCAAACAATTATAAGACATGAAAAAAGGTTTAAAAGTTTCACGGTTAAAGGCGCATTAGCAACTAAGGCTATCAACCCTTGGTCATGCCATGCATACCCATAAGTCTATCAGGAAGCCTACCTGGCGAGTGACCAACGTAGAACACTTCTCAGAAGGGATCCATCTGGCCTTACCCAGCCTTTAACTGGAGTGACTGAGGATTAATACGTTAATTCGGATTTTAGATTTCTGCCTAGAAACAATTACATACATTTAAGTGGAGATATGTGTGTGCGATGTGTTTATGTGTATATGTGTGTATGTGTGTGAGGTAGGAAGTAATACAAACAGAAGAAATAAAAAAAAACAACCCTCCGAATGTTGGAATCGAACTGACTACCGCGCCAATTGCGGTTTCGGCAGAGCAGTGACAAGCCACCCCCTTATCGTCGCAGCCAACGCGACCGGCATGAATGAAAATGTTTCCCAAAAGAAGATGTAAGAAAATCCACCAAAAAATTTAAAAACGCAAGAGAGATTATGAGAGACTAAAATACAAGAAATCAAAACAATGAAAGAAATATGGTCAAGGAAGAAAGCCCTCAAGAATGCAAAAACAGCCTCAACAACCTATGCTGAAGATGAAACATAATTTTAATTAACGTTTATATTCCATAAAAGACTCACCCGAGAAGGAAAAAGAAAATAAAGTTTATTTTATAAAATATTTATTAAGAATTTCACACAGATACATTCTCCTTGTATTTGAATATTTGTATTATTCTCTATGGGCCTATCATGTAACTTTTTAAGAATTATCAGTTTATATTGTAAAGTGGAATACAGAAAAATAAATAGTTTAAGACCTGAAAAAGCTGAAGAATAAGAAAATTCAGCTGCTTAGTTACCAATGGAATAAAATAGCAACACTTTTACTTGATTCTTGACTGTTATGAATTATATTTTGTTTTTATATTTAACTGAGGTAGCCGATAATTGATGAAAATTAATTTTAGGTGGGCCCTAAACCTACAATAAGTTTGCCCAATATTTTTATGGTGCAGTATGACCGTGTTACGCCTAAAAAAGAAGAAGCTGGTCGAAAGAGTGGTACGAGAAAAGGTAGGAATATACTCACGAACATCTTTTAAAAGTTTTGGCGGTAAGTGAAGAAAAGGACTTTTTTGTACGACTGGATTTGTCAAAGTTTCAAGAGTTATTAGAGTTGGTAACATTATTAATTGAGAAAAAAAATACGAACATAAGGGAAGCAATACCACCTTTTCAAGGGATATCAATAACATTAAGGTATCTAACGACTGGAAATACTCCCGAAGATTTAAAATTTCACGGTGCTATTTCCCCACAATGCCTTTCTTTAATAATTATGGAAACCTGCGATGCAATAATACAAGCTTTGAAGCTTTTAATTAAGGTACATAATAAGCTACATTAATATTACGTTAAAGCGATCATTTATTTATTTATTTATTTATTAAACTTAAGGAAATACAGACGTATTTGAATGTTAAATGTTGATTTAATGATTCATTTTTCTCTTGCTCATTTTGCTGTTGGGAGTATTTCATGTCCTGCTGATTATACAACAGTTATTTTGTTTACGATAATGGTATTGAAGATAATTGCTGGCTGTTTATAGAATCGGTTATACACCGCGGCTATGGAGTGGAGCTGTAATGTGATTGAGTTGGTGTGGGGATGTAATGTGTTGGAGTTGACCTGGAGCTTACTACAGATACAATTGTTGGAATATTTATTTTTACCGAATGGCGGTGAAAAGCCTTAATTGTCCTTCCATTATAATGACACCAATAACATTTTTTCAGCAAATATTTGCTGTATGTAATAATTTACAATTATCGTTTATCGTATGCTAGAAAGATGATCGACGTGTTTTTGGCATGCTACCTACTCGTTTTGGAGTATTTAAAAGAGCATTTCCTTTTGATCCAATTAGAACACGAAAAATCGTTTTGATTTTTGAATCTCGAAAAATACACCCACCATCTCAGGAAGTATTCGAGCTGATACCATTATAAAGTGCCAATCAAAGAAATTCGCTAGATATTACGAAACGAATAAGGAATGAATACCGTGATTATTTTAACAACGAGGGTGCAGTTTACTGACAGGATATGGTAAAATAATTTTTAGTACTATGTAAATAAAACAATATAATTATATAATTATTAATAATATATTAATAATATATTAATAATTTAACCGTGTATAATTATTATGATCCAGAGATGAACGTTCGGTCTCTCCTCCTGTACTACATATAGTAGACTGTGTAACCATACTAGACTGTGAATCAGATGAGCATTCCTGGTTTTGTTTCCATCGTCTTGATATCCTGGTGAAATCTGTCTCCTTGTTCGTCGCTTACTGCACCCAAATTTTCTGGAAAAAAAATCCAAATGGGAGTGTCAAAATGCATTTTTAAGGATATGCGACACCCAAGTATTTCATAAGCTTTCAAGAGATAGCGGCTCTTGTAGTTAGCAGATAGTTAGGCTTTCAAGAGCCTTTTTTATTACTGGGAAGAGCCTGTCGGAGAGCTAAGGCTCCTGGTTTCGATAGAATTCACTCCAAATTCCTCAAAAACTGCCGGAAACTTACAAGAATGTGGTTAAGTAAATTCAACTCCGACATTCTACTAACAGGACATATCCCAGTGGAGTTTAAGAAATCCAAAATAATCGCAGTCCCGAAACCAAACAAACCCAAGAACTTGCCTGAGAGCTACCGCCCGCTAGCTCTATTAAGTCCATATTACAAACTTCAAGAGAGATTGTCACTAAATCGACTAGGCCCACTGATATTGGAACAAACTCCTGTTGAACAGGCTGGATTTAGGCCACATCGCAGCCAAGTGGACCAGGTACTCAGCTCAACAACACTTATTGAGGCAGGGTTTCAAAAACGGTTGAAGACTGCTGTGGTGTATGTTGACTTGACTGCAGCATATTACCCGATTTGGAAAGAAGGTCTTTTATACAAATTCCTCAACAGCTTTATTAAACAACATGCTCTGCGACAGGCCTTTCCCAGTAATAAAAAGAAAGAATAAGAGCAAAATGAGACACCTTAATGACGGGCTTCGTCAAGGATCAGTACTCGCACCTGTGCTGTTTAATCTGTATATCGCAGACATGCCACACACAACGTTAACTGACGACCTGGCTCTTGCTATCCGCAGTAAAACCATAGAAGAAGCTAGTAACATATTATCAGATAACCTGTCTGTATTGGGAAAACATTTTGTTAACTAGAGATTAATCCCAAAACATGAATACATCTGAAGTGTCGTGCTTCCGATTCAATAACAAACAAGCACGCCTAGAGCCTCAAGTATACTACAATAACAACCCGTTACGTTACAATCCCTATCCAAAAGACCTAGGTGTAACTATGGATCGAACACTTTCGTATAAAAAACATCTGGAGAATACCGCAGCTAAAAGTAACGCCAGAAATAATATAATTCACAAACTTTGTGATACCACATGCGGCGCAAAAACATATACCCTTAAAACATCAGCTCGTAGCCTGGTCTATTCGGTTGCTAAATACTGCGCTCCACTCTGACTAAACAGCTGCCACGTAAAGATGATTGACACCAAACTAAACGAGACAATGATAATAATCAATGGCGGTTTAAGAAACACACATCTAGCTTGGCTTCCCACTCTGAGTAATATTACTCCTGCCAATATCCGCAGACAGGAAAGGTTAGTCAAGTAATACAATAAAATACTATAAAATTCCCTCCTCTCAAAACATAATGACTTACCTGTTGTCGGCCTGCGGAGACTGACTCTAGTTTTCCCCACTGCTGTTAGCAGAATAACTCTTCGGATTGAAAATTTCAACCTTAATGCTAAATAGAGGGAATTCTGGAATATTTCGGGATCGAGTCAGGCGACTCATGTCATCGACCCTATAGCACCCTTACCAGGAATATAGCTTCACCGTTAAGAGTGGAAGACACTTAACCGAATAAGAACGTCCCACGGCATATGCCGTGACTCTTTCTACAAATGGAGACTGATTGGATGGCTGGCTTGTGGAGACTGTGGACTGTGGAGAACTCCACAGTATCACATCATAGCTGAGTGCCCTCTTACAGCATATGGTGGTGAAATGAATGATTTCTTTGAAGCCGCATACTCCGTGTTGCAATGAATCAATGGCCTCGATTTTAAAATTTCATGGACTTATTGTGATGTGTCATCGGTTTTGTATATGTATTTTTATTTTTGTCTTTTTCAATTTAATCTGTTTATGTGTTATATTTTAATGTATATACCCGATGCTGAACTTTATTTTATACATTTTTTATCTTTTTGTTTTTTATATTTTTTATATAATATATATTTTTATAGTTTGTTTTATATTTTATGTATTTTCTGTGTTTTACAATTTAATCTATTTATGTCTTATATTTAAATGTATATACCTGATTCAAATCTATGTGAGCCATGCGGTAAATAAATAAATAAATAAACTTTCAAGAGTTTATCTATGCGGTTTTTGTGGTTTTCATCTTTCTTGTTGGTCAGAAATCTTTTCACTGCACTTATAAAATACTTCCAAGCTGTCAATTTCTTTTCATTTAATTTTTCTTGAAAACGGAAATAATCTAGAGGAATCACTTTATTTATGGCCCAATAAATATGCATTCTTTTAGTTTTACGCCACTTAATTGAGAAAATATATCTTTTAGATACTTTTTTAGAAACCATTAACTTCTTTTTCCGTGGCTTTGACAATTTTTTTCATTAGTCCAAGCTTAATATGGAGAGACGGAAGAATCACGGCATCTTTTTTGGCTTAACAAGGGGGACATATTTTATGTTTGAAGTACCGGGTTCAAAAGAAGTTCTATGAGGCCAATATTTCTTACCGTAATGTTCTTTTGTTGCCCTAGATACAAAATAATACCAATACTTTGTACCAAAAGTACTCCTTAGCTTTGTACTCCAAAGTCAGGTATCAATACTTTCAACTACCCGATGATGTAAAGGAGAACTAGATACTTGAAAATGGAAAGTGCTAGGCCGTTCCTGTAAAACGGTGTTTTAATAACTACTAAAAAGAGCATTCTCATCAATGTCGACCTGCATAATTTGGGACGTCTTATTAAAAATAATTAAAGTCAAGCTAATAAACTTTATAAATCATGAGTTTATTTAATTAAGTGCTGTTCTTGACGAAAATAATAGAAATACTTTTTTCGATTTGGCTCAACGAACATAAAAGAATTTATATTAAGAAACGCAATAATTCCCATTTATCATCATCATCCCAGCCTTCGCTCGGAGATTCCATCTTGTGAATGTTTTGCCTACCACTCCATACATCTTTACATAACCCTCAGTTTGTATGTTGAGTGCAGATCTTCATTCCAGAAGTGAAAATGGGGAGCACGCATTCATTTAATGTTTTTCTTTTCAGACTAATGGGAATGTCAGTTTTAAATAATTTTCTAAATGTTTCGTATGCTACCCAGGTAACTTATCCTTTTTGCCATTTCAGATGATGGATGTTAGCCATTAATTTTTATTTCGTGGCTCAGGTATATGTATTGATAAACTTATTCCATTTTTCCTCCTGATATTTTGGAATAAGTTGATTGGACAAGGTTTGTCATGAATTTGGTTTTCTTGAAGTTGATCTTTAAACCCACTCTCTCACATATCACAGAGAGTTCTTCGAGTATGATTTTCTTTTCCACTAGATTGGCAGTAATCAGGATCACATCATCTGCAAAACGCGTTTGACTGAGTTTTTCACTGTTGATTGTTATACCTTTAGTCACCCAATTTAACATTTTGAAGACATATTCAAAAACAGTTTTAAAAAGTTTGGACATAATGTATATCCTGCCAAAGTCGTTTTTCGATTCGTGTAAGTTGACTGTCATTGTAGCATTCTGGTACACGTTCGAAATAAGGTGGGTGTACTGGTAGTCGACGTGATTTTCAATAAGAGCTTTTGTTGTATTATTGTATTGGATACTGTCAAGTGCCTTGTAAAACTCTTCAAAAGCGAGATCTAAGTATTCATGGGACTTTAGTATCAAGAGCTTAATAGTCTGAAGGTGGTCGTTATTTCTAAAGCCTGAGGAAAATTCAGTCTGTTTGGATTGGTAGAAATATTTTTTTTCCAGTCATGAAATGATGGTTCTGGTAAACCATTTGTACAGATAAATTAGGAGACTGATCGGCCTATAGAGTTATTCCATTTAACTGGTACTGTGGCATTGTGCAGACATTAAACAGGATCTTGTGTTTATTTATAGGACATGCCCCACCATGTTTTATGGCTTCTATTACTATACCTTATTTCACTAGAAGCTTTATTTTTCATTTCACTTAAGGTATATTGTATTTTACTGATGGTAATATCAAGTAATTCTTCGGATCCTTGGTGGATTATTTTTCTTTTGTCAATTTCTTTATGTTGTCTATGTTGTCGGATCTTTATTATATTTATAAATTTCAATAGGTTCTAAAATGTTTAATTTTTTGCTTTAGGGTGCTGTATGTAAAACTTTCAAATTTGTAATCTCGGGAAATATATGTCCGGTATCTATGAAATGGTTCGCAAAATTAGAGTATTGTTTCTTTAATATGTATGTAGATTTATGTTCTTTGCACATAATTATGTTCTTTGCACATCTTTATATCCAAAAGTAAAACAAACAAATGATAAAAAGTACTCTAAAATTTCATATTTCGGTCCAATTTCAGAACAAATAGCTCGCTCTTTGAGGAAAGATAATTTGCAAATAGCGTTTAAAACCACTCAGTCAACCAGTAAATTAATTTTTAATGCCAAAGATAAAACATCAGCAAATACAAAATCTGGAGTTTATATGTTAAGTTGCAACGAGTGCAGTAGCTGCTATGTTGGACAAACCGGGAGAAATTTTCAGACCAGATACAAAGAACATAAATCTACATACATATTAAAGAAACAACACTCTAATTTTGCGAACCATTTCATAAATACCGGACATATATTTCCCGAGATAAAACGTGCGCCCAAAAGCAAAAAATTAAACATTTAAGACGTTATTGAAATTTATAAATATAATAAAGATCCGTCTAGACATCTATTAAAAGATCAGACGGACCTCCGAAATTCCCCACGATTTAAAATATTGTAAAAAATTAACCCCAACAAAAGTATAAAATTAGGTAAATAGAATATATAAACAGCTGTAAAACCTTAGTTTTAAAGTAGTGTTTGAGAATGTAAGTCGTTTTACGAAACTATAATCACACAAATTTTGTTTAAAAATAAAAATGTTAGATAACAAAGTAAAAAATTGTTTTATTCCTTTTTTAAAAAATGAACTATCACAAAGTAACGGACAAATCAATCAATAATTTTAAAGATGTTTTATTAGCATATTCCTGTAGCGTTAAACATTAATAGTATCATAATTTCTATCATCGCCTTAAAAAATTAAGGTTCTATCACTGCTTCAGCCCAAAAATCGCAGTAAACATTCACTTTCTGAAGATGAAGATATAACCTGAATCACGTGAGGTTTTTGAAGGTCCTTATCATGTAGTTATGTTTGTTTACAAACTCATTAAACCAGAAGTACGCTTTGTTGGAAACAATACATTTTCCCCAAAGTGAGGGTTGCCTTGCAACACATTTTGATGATAGATACGAATAACTTCTACGCATTGTTGAATAATGTATCTCTTCATGGTGAATTGACACAATGTACTATCTATTAGTGACATTTATATATCAAATAGTATTGCTGGTATTACGTTTCAGTTTCACTCTTATTGGAAAACTCTATTATATAATTTCATTAATTCATCACTAGGACATGATTACAACTAACTCACAAAACTATTGTTTATTTATATCTAAAACTTATCCGCTCAGAAAAATTAATTCTCGACCAGGAGATTTAAACGATGGCAAATCAAAAAGTTGATTATATGATATGAATCCCCTTATCTCGGTTCATGGCATTCTTATATTTTGTTATGTCTACGATTCCTTATACATTTTGAGCTCTATTATTTTTCATTTCTTCAAATGGAATAGATGTTTTCATTTGGCCAGCATGTTTGGCCATCAGTTACATATTTCCTACTTGTTTCATTAATACTCGAGTTTTCGTGTTGATCTACATTGAATTTTGATTTGCTCAAGATTTCTTTTAACTTTCTACCTAATTTGCTAGAGAATTAGTTGTTATAGAAAATTATATGACATTAATGTGGTTTCAATTTGATACTTTCTGTCCCCTTACCTGAAAAATTCAAGTATTTTATTGTATCCATGTGTATATTTAAAATATAAGATTATACTAAACTTGAAGAGATTTACAATTAAACACCAAATCACTTTTTTAAACTTCCCGATGTACGTCTCGCTAACCATATTAGCATCATCAAGAGATGATTCAATGTAATTTTAAAAGTACACTATTTATATGACAACTATACCTAATGAAACGTGCAAAAATCATGAACCGTGATGAAACGTTACATTATTAATTCGAAAATTTGAGTGAATAGAATAGCTCTCTTATTTCATGGATTTTTTACATTTTGCATAGGCATAAAGGCCACTGTTAAACACAGAAAATATTTATTTGACGGAATCACAGAACACCATTTTTCTGAATTGCCACCATATATAGAATATAATAGAATAATAACAATCGTTCTGCCTTCAAAACATTAACATTTTCAGTTTCGATAACGACTTATTGCTCATGATAAAGCCTTTGTTCAGTCTCAGTATTACATTTGTAAATACTCTAATTTTATAATTTATGAACACAAAAAATAAACGGAAATATTTACTTTTTGATTGTGTTAGATTCTATGCGATTGAAATTCATCATAAATGTTTAACGAAAGACTTTTTTGTCAAAATTTTCAGAAATTTTGAGAAATAGCTTTGCTCATAAATGGAAACTTCAAAATGTTAGAACATATTTTCTAGATATTTCATTTCGACCTTGAGTGTCCGTAAAAAATCCAGGACAAAAGTCGAGTGTTTTTTTCTTGATTAGTAATCAGTGGTGGTTCGTGAGAGAGGGCGTTGGGGTGCCGCCCCTCCATACTTTATCACATTAAACAATTTTTCAGAGCAAAACACCATATTTTATTTCCGATCAGTTTCTTTCCTTTAACTGATTTTAAGATATTATTAAAAATTAAATCTTCAAATGTAGAAGAACGTCTGTCGACCCATCGCCACAATTTTTACATCGTTGGTCGGACGTTTATCTCCAGCGACCGTGCACCACGTCCATTTATCTCGTTGTTGGCATTACGTGTTTTGTTGGTTGCCAGAATTCGGAGGTTTAACTGCTGTCTAAAACAGGCGAATTGCACGTAGATTCCCTACGACCAAGCGTATCGGTAATTAGTTTTCAACGCTCATTTGATGGGTGCGTAGCGTTTGATATGTGTGGCGCCAGGTATTTCGTTCGCATCGCGAATACTTGTTTTGATTTAGGATTTGTTTCGTATGTACACACTGAATAGTACTTTCTAAATAAAAATAATCAACTTTTAATTGCAAACATGAAGGTGTCTTAAAACATGCGATTTAAAACAGTTAATAATGACTAATTTTCTCTATTGATTTGAAGTTACAATAAACAAAAGATGATAAGATGATAAACTATACAAATACAAGATACAAAAAAAAAAGATGATAAACATCTCGAATGAACGCGTATGGACGAGAAAGCACTGCGAACCAAAATTGGAATCGAGGATCACTTCACAGCAGTATCTAGACATGTATAAGCAAGCAAGCCCTTATATAAATCCCTTCGCTACGGCGATTCGTGACTATTGATGAAACCTGGATTTATCAATTCACACCTGAAATGAAGAAACAGTCAAAAGATTGGGTTTTACCCAGTAAAGCACCCAGTGAAGCACTAGTAAAGCACCAGTGAAGGTGCCCTAAAGAAGGACAAAACGCTTCCGTAGGCTGGAACGGTTATGACCACTATTTTAAGGCATTCATAAGACGACTTGGAAGGTATCATGCTGATTACAGCATGATACCTTCCAACACCTATTAAGGTGTTTCACGTTACAAAGCCCGGAATAAAAAATGCTTTCATTTATCAAAGAAAGAATGTTATTTCAACACGTCAAAGCTTCTGCTCAGCGAAATTCATCAATTTTTATTAAGAATTAATGCCGCATTCACACTATTCTCAGGACTTGGTTCCCTCCAACTTGATTATCTTTTTAAAAATGAAGAAATTGCAGACTGGAAAGAAATTTACATCAAATGAAGAGATCATCGCCGAAGCAGTGGACTATTTTGCATGGTTCGACAAATTATACTATTTGAAGGGATAAAAAAATTATAAAACCATTGGGTAAAGTTTATCGAGCTGAAAAAAGACTATTAAAAATATATCAATTTTCGATCAAAAATATTTCATTAAAAAGTGTCTTAGTTTTCACTCCACCCTTGTATGTATTTTTAATTTCATTTGTTAGCATTAAAACAACATTAAAACGTTCTTTTAAACTATTTGAGCCATGCGTTGATTGAAAATCGACCATAATGGAATACAAGACACGGAAAAGTGATTTTGCAGCACTATAATACCCCACCACACACAGAGAAACCGGTCAGATACACCATTTCTGCATTTGGAAACTGGGGAAATGGGAACTCTTACCCGACCCACCATACTTATCAGGCTTGGAACCTTCCGACTACCATTTCAATAATTACGAAGATGTCGAAAAATGGCTCGATGATTGGACCACCACAAATGATGTACAGTTTTTTTGGGAGGACATCTATAAATTGCCAAATAGATGGGAAAAATGTGCAGTGCAGCATTTTGAACAAACAATTTTTTAAACCTTTCTTCCAAAGAAAACATATAAGAATTATTAAACGCCACCCTTTGTAAATAAACAATATAAAATTGAGCCATCTATCTCTAAGACCAAGAACTTTTTTTTTTGAAAATATTCGACAGCACCTAATTAATTTGACTGTATTCACAATCCATGGAAGTCCAATTTTCTTTTTAGTTTCTCTTATATTTCCCATAATTTTAAAAGTATGACGATTTAATGCTTATATAGATTGTTGAAGTATTTTATGACAATTAGTCTTTTTTTAACAATTTATGTATTAACAATATGTTTCACTGTTAGATTTAGATTTATATATATATATATATATATATATATATATATATATATATATATATATATATATATATATATATATATATATATATATATATATATATATATATTTCAAGATAAAGGCCCGCCCATATTCCGTTCATTCCACCTATAATATCCACCATATCCACCTATAGAATTAAAATCAGCATAATTAAAAAAAAACAGAAACCAGTCGAATAGTCGTCTCTAGTTATGAATTGAATAACAAAGATAAAAGCACATTAAATTTTATAATATTTTGAAAAAAACCATGTAAAAAGGCGTAATATAGTCTCAACGATAAAAAACGATATTTTAAGATACGATTAAATTTAAATAAGGTGAAGGAGATTCATTGCAATTTCAAAATGCTATAACATATTTTAATGGAGAGATAAATGAAACACAAGAGATGCCTTTATGGGGTATAGTAAAAGTGATTAAAAATATTTCATATGGTTATAGAAGAAAAAGCGTTCTTTAGCAATCTAGTCACGCGTCGTTATATAATATTATTTCCATTTTTCCAGTTTTCTTTATACTCCACCAGATGTGACGGAGTTTTCTTTTTTTGGATAATGATACGATACGAACAAAAAGTATAACTTATGCTCTAACTTACAAACTCTAAACGTGAGAACCACTGGAAACAATATTTGTTTCAATAAGGGCGCAAGATTTCAATTGCGCGCCATTTTGGCTGTTATGATTATGTTAGAATTGTGACAGGTCGATAAGAGACAAATAGTAGCTAATAAACGTGGAGATCTACTTGATACAGCAACGCGTCCTTATTGTTCCTTAAACATTAATATCAAAATGGTAAAACTTTTGTTGCTATGATTCGTAAAGTGCGTTCGATTTTCGGTAACACCACATGTACATGAGTAATTATGAAAATACGTACCTTGATAAATCGTAACAAATTATCACTTTTTTATTTTTATTACTTTTTTCTTAAAGGATGCGTAATCTTGCGCTAGCTCTGTTTGTTTACGATTAAGAGATGGGGGACGGACCTCGTGCGATCTCGACGGACATGTGACAAGCGTGCTGGAATGCGGCATTTTGAAATAGTGAAGGGTATTCGCTTTGCCTGGGCTATTCGCTATGCCCTGACTTCCCCTATGCATAAACATTGCGGGTTCCTTGAGAATAATATTAAAAAGCAAAGAAAATTGTCCCATGCCTACCATGACACCTACGTGAAGATTTTCTCAGTCCTTCAGACACCGCCAATGTCAGTGGTTTCTGGTCTTAAGCCACCACCACTCGAAATTGAACTGAACTGTTGGACAGTGCCCAAAGTAGTAGACATAGACCTAGACTTTAACCTGGTTTTTAAGATAGCCCTCGGGCTCCTACTTATTATACCTGAAATTTTACTGAGAAACGGGGGTTGATTTATTACGGTTTGGGGACCGTTTGTTGAACCAGGAAGTTTCCGAAAAATTTCGGCGCGTTTATGGTGTGGGGGGGGGGGGGGGCGCTGAAGGAGTAACCAAATCAATTACCATATAATTCAGCCATGTCGGATTGCGGATGTAATCCATTCCAACCCAACTAGTCAGAGAGTGCGGACGTGTTTTTCTGAGATCTTCAAAAGTGGGCGTTAGCTGTTAATCATTGTGCGGTATTCGCTTCAGTGCGAACGTGTGCAGTGATCTGTGCTGGGTTTGTTGCTGCAGGGTACCCCAACTGTATCCGACGCCTCGAGATTCCTAGCCGGTAGCTGATAGAATAGTCTTTGGGCTTAATAAGCGTTTAATATTTTAAAATACTTTTGATTTTCTGTTTAACATTTTTAAATTGTTATTCTGATTTATTATAAAGTGCTTTTTAATTATTTTTTGGACATTATTAGCTTGATATGGCACAAGATACGGCGGGCCCGAATCTCGGGCCTGACGCGGTGATCGCCAGCCTTCAGGCTGCGCTGGAGCAAGCGTGCAAAAACAATCACGGTCTCAATGAGACAGTTTACGAGTTAAAAGAACTCATTAAAGAACTGAAAGGCCAGGTGGCTTCCCTGGCCGCAAAAATTGAAGCGGGTAGCGAGACCGCCCGCACTAATGGATTAGACGCGGGTAGCAAGACGCACCAATGAATCGGGCGATAAGATTGCACATAAAAATAAAAATTAAATTGGAAAAGTTTCAATTAAAAAACTTTCCAAAAACACGAAAAATACCGTATCCACCCCCAAGAAAACTGTCCCAGAGGCAGTAAAAATGGTGAAAGAAGAAGATATGTCAGAAGGCGAGATTATTTCCATCGGACCGGACGATTCCAACTCCGACAGCGATTCCTCGTTCAAGAAAGTCCCAATCCGTAAGAGATAGAGGCACTCTTCGGTTGAAGAAAAAGTAACTGAACAAACGCCGAGGAAAAAGACCGCCGGTAAGGCCGGTTCTAGTGGCGTTAAACAAGTTCCAAAATCAGAGAACAAAACCCTGTGACCAAACCATCCGGAAAGGCCGAAAAGGTCCCTCCGGTAGTCATCCGCTCTAAGAAAGACTACATGAAAGTGATGACCTTCATCAAGAGTACTAAGGTCAACACTGACAAAGCAATGAACCGCCCCGAAGGTGTCAAAGTACAGCCGAAGGAGGCTAATGACTACCGCCAATTGACGGGGTATTTAGACAAAGAAAAGATTGCATACCATTGCACCAAAACCGTATTGCACCAAAAATGAAAAACAGCTACATGTTTTGATTCGAAATATTGTAGAAACTGTGACAGAACAAGAATTCCGCGAAAATCTCACGGATTCAGGCTTCCACCCCTCCAGAGTTCAAAGGTGGAAGACGAAGGAAGGCAAACCTCTTGCTAATGTGCATGTAATATTGCCAAAAGAGGAAAAGGCAATTTTCCACATAAAATATCTGCTTCACCAGAAGATTAAAATTGAAAACATGAAATCAAACGGAGAGACCTCGCAGTGTTACAACTGTCAGGTCTACGGGCACGTGGCCAAGAAATGCCACGCGCCCACCAAATGTATGAAATGTTCTGGCAGTCATGCTTCAAGAGACTGCAAGAAGCCAAAGAAACAGGCAGCCAAATGCGCGAACTGCGGAGGTCCACACCCCGCAAACGCCAAAACATATCCTAAGAAACCACTAAACAGAAATGAGGGTAAAGTAGTACCCGAAAATGTAACTAAACCGCCAACAAGAATTCCGCCCCCAACATTTGTGTGGGGCATACAAAATAATAGGAAGTTGGAGTCGCCAGTGTCGCCCTCAGGAAGAAGGTTGCTTCTCAAACGGAAGTACCGAAACTCCATCTACCTGATTTTACACAGATGATGGAGCAAATGATGCAGCAGATGGCTGCAATGGTACAAAAGCAGTTAGACACTGCATTAGCCATGTTTAGGAACAGTAATGAATCCTAAAAATTCATTCAATCTCGTAACATAATGTGAACTCTCTAGCTGGCAAAAAAGTAGAATTAACCGCATTTCTAGAAGATCACGGCATCGATGTGGCCCTGATTCAGGAGATTTTCCTTAAACCAAGCGAACGCTTCGGAATAAGGAACTTCTACTGCTACAGGGAGGACAGACAGGGCGGAGCGGGCGGTGGCCTGATGATCCTCGTCAAGAGGAGTATCAGGCACAACCTCCTTCCTCCGACCGGCCTTACTTCCTCAGAGGTCATGTCGGTGCAAGTGATTCTAGATGAAAATCTCGTCAACCTATCTTCATGGTACCAGAGAAGCTGTAACGACTTCGATTCAGGGGAAGTCCACAATTTCCTGACTAATAACTCTCCACTCATCATTGGAGGAGATTTCAATGCACACAACCAAAGGTGGACAAATAAGAGAGGCTGGACAAATAAGAGAGGTACTGACCTGTTGTCTATGGCAGATAGATACGGGATGAACCTCCTTATCCCAGACGAGCCATCCCGTTTTCAGAGTTTCCTAGATTTCTTCATCTTAAGAAATATAACCAATCGAGTCGCAGTTCAGGTTGTTCACGAACTCGCTTCTGATCACTTCCCGGTACCGCTTAACATCGGTACAGCGATGGACTTCCTTCCACCCAAACAAGTCACAAATATCTGTTGGAGCAAATTCCAAGAGTATTTGCAGGATAGCGGACCTAATCCGCGTATCGGTAGCATTCAGCAGATCGACGAAGCGGTTGATAAATTAACCCAAGATATTTTAGAAGCCACCAAGGTGGCGACTACATCCCGTCCAAAGTCTTCTCGGCCCATCTTGAACATTCCACCCGAGGTAAACGAGAAGATTCGCCTGAAAAACCGACTCTACCGACGCTATCACTCGTCTGGTGACCCTGAGCTCGGTCGTCGTCCAAACAGGCTCTCAAAGAGTTCAGGGACTGCAGATGGGATGACTTCCTTGCGTCAATCGAAGTGTCCGATCGATCGCCTTGGAAAACGGCCAAATTCCTAGTGGGTAAGGTGAGAGCGCCGATTCCCCCTTCTAACACCCCCTTGAGGACCGGTGCAACGCACGCCGTCAGCAGGGAGGAAAAGGCGGAGCTCTTCGCCAAGACCTATCAACAACAGATGAGTTCTCCTCGATCTTCGGCCGAGAAGAAGAACAGAGTTGTTGAATTCAAGCAAGAAATCCTTTCGTATCAAGGTACCCCCAACCCAGGCTACTTGATCAGCCGGATAGTCCCACCAAAGATAATATACAGTATTATCCGAGATCTTAAAGTAAGAAAAGCCCCTGGACGTGACCGCATCTCGCCGATGCAGCTGAAGAGGCTACCGAATAAGCAAATAGCTCAGTTGGCTAATATCGTCAACGCTATGTACAGACTCCAACACTTCCCGGCGTCGTAGAAGCACGCCCAAATAATAGTAATCTCTAAAAAAGGGAAAAACCCTTACGATCCAAGCAGCTACAGGCCAATCAGCTTGCTTAGCGCTCTCGGCAAGGTCGCGGAAAGAGCGATATTATACGCTCTGAACGACCTTGCGGAGAAGAAGATTCTGTCGGACGAACAGTTTGGTTTCCGCAGGGGTCACGCCGCTGTTCATCAGTCGGCGAGACTGGCTGTAGACATCAGACAGGGGTTCGACATCGAACGGGTGTACCACAAGAGTCACCACTTGCCCCAGTAATTTTCAATGTTTACATGGCGAATTTTCCTAAGATCCCGCATGTTAAAACAGCTTTTTATGCTGCCGACATGGCTTTCTATACGTCAGCCCACGGACCTGCGGTGATAACATCCAGGCTCCAGAAGCAGATGTTGAAAGCCGGAAGATGGTTGACCGATTGGAGACTTTCGACCAACCGCAGCAAAACCCAGGCCGTCTTCTTCACAAAAAGACAACCCCTAATTCCACAACCGATCAGAATAGATGGTGTCCCTGTAAAGTGGGCCAAATCGGCACACTATCTCGGCGTTGAGTATGACAAGGCCTTGACATGGACGTCGCATATTAAAAATGCGAAAGGAAAAGCGTACCGAATGCTCCGCACGCTATATCCACTGATCAACAGAAGAAGTAAGCTTTCGCTGAACAACCAGATTACCTATAAAACCATGGTCCGGTCAGTCCTTATATATGGACACCAGGCCTGGTTCCCTTATTTACCAATTTCTTCGATTAAAAGACTTCAGTCTTTTCAAGCTCGTGTGCTTTGCACAATAATCAATGCTCCTTGGTTTGTGAGGAATTCACAAATCCATAGAGGGACTGACACTCCAACACTTCAAGAATTTTTGTCCAGTCTAATGGACAAATTCCTAGCGACGACGTCCTTATCGGACAATCCGCTGATTAGAGCCATGGCAGCTTCATTGCCGGCCGTTGCCACAGACTGACCCCTCACTTCGGTCATCCCCTTGCCCAAAGAACGGCAACTAACCCCGCTGGATAAGCGACTATGTCGTGACATCCGGTACCAAAAAATAGAATACAAATCAGGGCCTTTGGGTCAACTTAACCTCCAGAATAGTAGTAGTAGTAGTAGTAGTGCGGGTGTAATAACATACAGCCAAGCCAATCCTGCGACGAACGTCGGCAGCAATAAACCAAATCCGCCAAATCCCCGTAAGGAGACCACGTATCAGTGGCGGTTCGTGGGTTTTTAAAGTGGGAGGGCGTAGAAGAAAATAGTGCTGTTGAAGAATTTTTCTGGCTTTCCCCTTTCCCCTTTTTACTTTTCGTGCTATTGAAACCTTATACTGGAGGTGAACCAGGAAAATGAGTTAAAGGAAAGAAATTGAACGGAAATAAAATACGGTGTTTTGCTCTGAACAATTGTTTACTGTAATACATGCTGGCGGGGTGGCACCCCAACGCCCTCTCTGACAAGCCGCCACTGTCATGCATGAAATGCATGAACAATTACATGCCACGTGACCCTGTGGAGAAGAAAATTAAAAAGCAAACAAATCACCCGTGCTCCACGTAGGTGTTTTCTTAAGGGAAAGGCAAGTAGTTTATATAAATATGTATTTGTTCTATTATGTAATTACAATTATTATTTACAACTTTTTGTCAACATACTGGTAGGTCTATAATACTTTTCTTGTCAAAAATCTTTATTACCCAAAAATGTCAACAGGTTGTTTTTCGCCTCTTCTGCTTTAAAATATTCCCCATTTATATAATTTTCGAGGGAACAGAATACATGGTAGTTCAAAGGTGTGATGTCCAATAAGTAAGGTAAATGAGTCAAAACATACCAATTGATGTTCACCAATTTTTGCCGGGTCCAGATTGAAACATGTGGCCGTGAATTGTCTTGATGAAACACATCTTTCCTATTTGCTAATTCTGGTCATTTCTCTCCAATTGCTGCCTTCAGCCGATCTAGCTGTGAACAGTAGAAATCGGTGATGATGTTTTGCTTACATGGAATTACATTGGAAGTTCAAAGGGTATAGGCTTCTTGCAATCCCACCAAATGCAATGCATTGTTTTTTTCGTATGAAGGCTCTTTCTCGATGTACTTAAATCCTCTAACCATGCCAACTCTCATGATTATTTTCTGATTTATAAATGCAGCCATAGATTTTTTCAGCAAAAGATCCTACGGAGAGATTTACTCTAGCAGATTTCGTTCGCTTAATTCGTGTGGGACTCACACATCGTATCGGCAGATGTACTAATGTCTTGAAACCGATCTTACAAGATTCTGCAATTTTGGTCACGAGTTTAAAAACCTTTAAAACGATTGATGAAGCTAACAGAGAACGTGTACGGACTCTACACAACCCATTAAAAAAAAGCATTAGGCTAATGACTCAGTTCTAACAGCATTACGCTTAACCATTTCTTGATCAAGTTATTAAGTTTTAATTATTAGGCATCTTGTGAGAATCAGTAGCATAAGGTAAGACAAAATACATCCTACATCATACCAACGCAAAACTGCAGACTGCAAAAAATTAATAATACTCGAAAACAAGGAAAATGTTTCCCATGTTCTACGTAAAATTTGTTCAATTCTTCAGTCGCCACCAAGTCGCTAGTCCGGCTCAAGTTGGACGTTCGAAAACAACTAAAGTATTTTTTTTGTTATGATGAGGAAATCTTTAAAAGACACCCAGAGAGTTTATACAGGACGCGTTGTTCTCTGGGTAGTGTTGTATTTTTACTGGACAAAACCGTAGGGTTGGTAGCAATCTCCTACGGTTTTCGGGTCTAAGACTTATAAACATGTGGTCACTCCTTTCTAGCAAGAAATGTCCACAACCGGTGTTCTTATTATTTGGCACTACTCCTGTATCTGTTAATGCGATATAGAGACCCTCACCTGAAATAAATGTTTATTATTTTAATACTTTGCTTTGCATTTGCAAGTTAAGCCCCATATCATTTATGCGTTATAGGGAATTTTGCTTAAAAATAAATATATCACAACAAATGAAAAGTTATTAATACTTAGTTGGTTGACTGAAATTTAATTATTTTAATCTATTACCTGGAATTTGGGTCTATTGTAATATCTCGCACACCTCAGGAGTTCATTTGAATCAAAATTCATAAGCCTTCTTAGTTCTGCATTTATGCACACTTGCATCTGATATAGTAACATATAGAGACGTCTGCATATAGTGACAACTTGGATCTTGGATTTCTCGGTATGTCGTGTGTGTAGATCGTGTATAGGTGAGGACCTAGTACCGATCCTTGTGTGACACCCACTTCGGCTTTTCTTGCTCCAGAAGAATTTGTTCCTATTTTGACTCGGAATGTTCTGTCTGTCACGTAACTCCACGTTAGTAGCCAGCTTTCGTCGCCTTGCATATGAGTTCTTCGTGCCAGACACCGTCGAGAAGTCACTACTAGTCACTTTCGGTTATGTTAGAAGAATTACTTCATTACTTAAGTGGCTTCTTAAATTTGGAACTCCTCGGTGGCAGTTTGGACCAGGTTTAACACGCGCTGTTCTCCTGAGTGTATGTTCCTGAAGCCAAACTGCTCTGCAAGTATTATGTTCAATTTTTTTGTTTCCTGGTTCAGTCTCTTGACTATTATCCTTTCTACCCGAACCTTACACCGGTAGGCTAATGGGATGATAGTTTTGTGGAAACTTGATTTATTAAACATGATTTCCTCGGGTTGTTTCCACAATTCCGGGTAATGTTCTGTTTTCATTATAGCATTGATTGTTTACGTTTACGTTTGTCACTGCGGTTATCTTGAGCATCAGGCTGGTGATGCCATCTTGTGCAGGTTATTTTCTGACTTTCAGTCTATTTAATCAAAATGGATACTTTTCGCGTACCTCTGCGGAAACGGCTGAGTTTTTAACGTCTAGGGGATTCTTCTTCAAGTTTTTCTGCTAACGTTTCTATCTCATCTATGTGGTCTATGTCCTCATCTGGGTGTTTATTTCTCCTTTTTTCTCTCACCAGGGCCTCTGCGAATGTTTCCACTTTATCTTGCATCGAGTAGACCATGTCACTGACCCCGTGCAGTGAAGGAATAATGGTTTTCTCCCTTCTCCTTTTGCATTTCCTAAATCCTTTTACATTTTCGATGCAGAGTAGTCCCTTGTGTTTAGCATCCAGTGTTTTTGGTTTTTTATCATCTGCGTTTATCTATTTAGTTGCGTTTTGTTTTCTTTATATTTTGTTTCTCTATATATATTACTGAATCATCAGTTCGCTCTTATTATTTCCTTCAAGGACCATTACATCTGGCCGTATGGTCCTGTATATACTGGACCTTCTCTCATCACAGTGCTTTATTCGTATATGTCTGTGATATAATTTTACAAACCTTTGGCTTCTTCTTCCATCTCTTCTGCGGTATTAATTGCTGGAATTTTTGTGATCTTTTCCGGTTCCGGTTTTATGATTTTTCGCTAATTAGTTTATGCCTTTGCTGGAGGTGCGGCGCCCCAACGCACTCTCTAACGAGCCGCCACTGGCATAAGCTCTATTGGATTATGATCCGAGGTTCCCTCTTCCATGGTTTGGAGTTGTATTTCGAGCGTGATGTTTTTGAAAACTGCTATACCCGAGCTATTTCCAGTCCTATTATTGTAGCCCTACTTCTTATGTGAATTGCTTTAATCTTATTCCATTGAAGTTGCTGGTCCTGCTGTTCCATCCCAGTGATTTGCTGTTTAGATCGCCTATTACGATCTTTGGTTCTTCGCAAAGTGCAAATCAGTGATCTCGTCTTTAAACAATAGCTACGTTGGAGGATTATAGACCGATGGAATTTTAACTGATCCTTTGTCAGTTTTAATTTCTATGATTATTGCTGACAGGAATATTGTGCCTGGAAGTAATCTAAAGGATTGGCCAGGATGTAATTAGAATTAAAATCTAGCTCACACCTTCCAGTAGTTCGTAAAAGTACTACTCTCTGAACCAGTTCGTAAGTCAAACTCAGGCCCTCTATTCAGGAGTCAGGTATGCACGAAAAATTGCACAGAGGGCTCCTTATATGTTTTGCGTTATATGTTATGTTATGTGATGTTGCAGACTCGTATTATACATATTAATATAATTATAAATTATCTTAAAATCTGATAATAATTAAGCTTTTTTGCTTATTCCCATTTTTATTATTCTCTTGTTGATTAACACCTTGGTGCATTTTTTTTTGTTCATTCGGTTCCTTTTTATATACATTTATTCCCAAAAATGTATGCTCATATAATATTAAATATAATTTACACTATTTTTGGATATATAACTTTATTATTTTAATAACTTCATTTTATATATTATTTAAAATCCTTGCGGATTTTAACTAAAAAGACTATTGATTCTTTTTCGAACATTGTTCATGGCTTTAGTGTGCTCATAAGTCTGGTCATATTGAACCCACAGAAATATGTACACGGAAGGAGTGACATTTGGTAAATTTGCTGTATGATTGTTGTTAAGTCAAAACCTAGGATGTATAAAACAAATTTTATATTTCAATATAATTTTCTAAAAAAATAATATATCAGGTGTATAGATGACAAAAGACTTTTCTGGATCTCTAAAATAATTACCTATTTATATCATCGATTTTTTCACTGTGCGATTCGTTATCAGAATAATGAGATCTTCGTAAATATCCTTTCATTAAAAAAGAAAATAATCCCAGGGATGAAATTTGGAGAATTCGAGGGATCGTTCGAAATAAAAATCGACACCAGTATTTTAAATAATAACCCTTGAACCCAACTTTGTAAGCTGAGGTATTATCGTCTTGAAACAAAATGCCTGGCATTAGTTTTGCTCGTATGTTTTTCTTTTATTTATTAGTGAAATTTCGATTAAGTCAATCAACCAAATTAACAAATGTACCCCTTCAAAATTCCAAAAGGTTGTTATCATGATCTGAATGTAAAATTTCGAGATAAGGGATTAATTAATTTATATGAAGAGTCAGAAGCATTTAATGCATCGGTCATTTCATTAGGCATATCTTGTGGCAATACACCTTTTTCTATAAATATTTTATGATAGTTTTATTTCAAATATATTGTGTTAAACACATTAAAATAAATGAATCGTGAAGAATACCAGAATAAATACCTTCAAATTTCTATTTAAAAAAAACAGATTTATGTCTAAATGTCTACAATTGGCAAATAGAATGACAATCGTTTCGACACACAACGCCTTCTTCAGATACGAAAGTCCAATGTACTTTCGTATCTGAAAAAAAGTTTATCTCAGTTGAATATAAAATTTTGTATGTAATAATTCGAATAAATTACAATTTCACAATTATTTTTTAACAATCCGTTATAGGCTATCATATTAAGTCTAATAATTCTGAAATCATTCCAGTAAGATTTTAATAATGATTTTTTTAATCTAGAACTAAGTCAAACGTTACTCAAAGATTGAAATCAAAAATACTTGGACATGTACAATGATAAAATTGTTTATTAATATATAAGAACAAAATATTTAAATATAAAATTTTATTCCAAATGTTGTTTTATTAAAGGAATTATATTTGAACGATATTTTTAAAATAAAAACAGCTTAATGGGAAAACTTTTTATACTAGCGCACTATCTCTGTTTATGAAAATCGTGTGTTAAAGTACACTATATTTTATAGACTTCTGAATACAAATAGACTAATAAATAATAGAGACATAAATGAAACGCTGGGAATGCCTATTTTATATTATGTAATAAAAGTTATTAAAAATATTTCATGTGGTAATCGAAGAAAAGGCGTTCTCTGGCAATCTAGTCACGCATCGTTATATATTATTTTCCTTTATCCCGTGTTCTTTATACTGCACCAGATGTGTGCCGGTAACAGAGTTATCTTTTTTCTTTTATTTGAACGATGAACGGACAAAATAATAATTTGTTCTTTAACTTAGGATTAAGGTGTAAATACGAGGAAAACTATAAATATTTAAAGCTATTGATGAATATAATATTAATTAATATAACATTTAAAACTAACTGCCCTTACAGACTTCGTTATATCAAAAGTTAATAGTAAAATTAAATAAGTATTCCCGAGTGATCACATTATTTATGTAAGTGATGTGATCACGTGATTTTCGTGTGATCACAGTGATCACGTATTTATAAACAACGATTATTTACAAAAATAAGTTTTCTATTTCGTAGACCGCAGTAGTTTATAAACTTGATATTCATTCTAATGCTTTATGGTATACAGTGTTTTTTGTTTGGTTACTTGTCGCGTAAACAAATAAAGCTGACGGTTGCACAACGCGGGAGCAGGCAACATACAACTGTCCATAAGAGAAGCATGGGTTTTCAATATTAACGACGCAAATACAAGACTGACCCTGTGATTTATTTATGGCCATTGCGAAAGCAAGCCGCACTAGAAATTGCAGTCGTTTAAATTCAAATGGTACTCAGTTTTATCATTGGGATGCGGGGTATCAACACTTCTTCTACCTTATATTTTCCTCTTAGAATTGTTCGTTTTACTTCGATTACATTGTTAAGTAAATTTTTCACAGATAGCCGTGTGCCGTTACAAAGACGCGGTGTGTTAATATTTCGTAACATTATGACTATGACCGATCCTACTTTCAATGGAAGATTATGGGGTGGCAATCCTGGCAAATCCAATGAGTTTAAAAATTCTGGTGGATAGTTGACGACATCATCTTGATTAGTTGTGCAATCAACTGATTTGTATGTATTTAATTCACCGGCAATTTTATTTTGAATTTTGAAGTTTATTTCATTTACATCCGTGTTTTTACCAGCTAATATAACACGTTCGCTCAATCAAAAATGATCTTTGTAATTTTGAGCGACGTTTGAGAACACCTTTTGTATGAGCTCGGTTGTTGTTTCAGTAAACTGACAAAAATCGACAGAGGATTCATCATCAGGGATTTTGCCATTACCAAGGTCAATGAGTTGTTTAGAAAATATTTCTCCAGATCGATCATTTTGCAATTCGACACGCATATTCTTACTTAAATTTAGTATCTTGACGTATTTCCACAAAATGGAGGACTTTAAACATGCATTGAGTTCATCCGCTGGCGTTGACCGTGGAATCACTGGTAATGTTTGACGGAAATCTCCTGCTAATAAAATCATCGCTCCACCAAATTGGTTTTGATTGTCTCGCAGATTTTTCATAGTTCTGTCTAATGCCTCCAAAGACTTTTTATGTACCATCGTGCATTCATCCCACACTAGCAACTTACATTACTGCAAAACCTTTGCCATTTCTGAGTTCTTCGAAATGTTGCAGGTAGGAGTTGCATTAGTGGAGTAATTTTAGCGCTGAATGGGCTGTTCGACCGCCTTACAATAATGTGGCTGCAATACCAGATGAAGCAAGTGCGAGTGCAATTTCATTTTGTGAGCGATTTGGTGCTAAAATCAATGAAATCAAAAAAGTCTTTCCTGTACCACCTGGAGCGTCCAAAAAGTAAATTCCTCCAGTTCCATCATTTACAACTTTCATAAGTAAATTAAAGACATATTTTTGTTGTTGGTTCAACAACTGATCCCTTTAAAGCATCGATATCATACCGTTTTTCACGTCGCTACTCTTGATTAAAAGCGTCATGCATTGGGTGATTAGGCACGGCCATGCCTAATTGAGATAATACTTTGTTTGACATCATCAAGCACATGTCTTCAATTATTATCAATACCTCCTTGTACATTTCTTCTGTGTATTGTAAATGTATTTTCCCTGTAATATAATTCCCTGTTCTAGTGCGCATTTGATACAAGATATCGTCAAACAAATCATCTTTGTATTTGATCCATAAATTAATTGGTTTTGACGGGAAGCATGTCGATATAATTATAAAAAACAATGTTCGTATTTGCTGAGGTTTTGAAGAAATTACAGCATCATTCAAGGTTTGATCACAATGGGAATCATTTTCTAACAGTTGCAAACGCTGACAAACTTCTCTGTAAGAGCCACATAATTCACCATTTACAGTTCGTAAATATTGGAATTATGTTGGGCCCCGAACATTGACTAACAGTAATCGCAAAGAGAAACACTCATTATTGCTTGGATGGACTGAATAAATTCTACCAATGGCATCAGTTTAATTTCTATCCACTTAGGATTGCATGTGAATGTGATAAATAGATCTGCGATGCCATAATGATGAGCATATGTCATGGCATCTTGAGCGTATTTATGCATGTGTCGAGGATTTCCATTGCTGGAAGAATTGTCATCCGGCCGACATTGTTTGGATTTCCATCGGTAGTAATTGCATCTCGATGGTGAATATACTCTTCAGAACGGAGTTTGGTCTGGTTCAATCTGATGAATATCAATCTCTCTGTTTCTATTTTGTCATACTTATCAACAGCATATTGATGAAATAATCATTTTAACATTTTAATATGTGATTGTCTTTATTTTCACGAACCATCAGGTGATATGAGTAAAAATTTATTGAACTAACTTTTTAATTCGATTCAGCTCCTGTAAATAACATAATGTTTTGATAACAGTCATTCAACAATAATATAATTGTAAACAAGAACAATCCATTGAAACAAATTTATAATTATCTGTATTGGGATTCATCATCTTGATTGAGAAATGATAACCATCTTCACTTTTCCAAAATAATATTGGATATTGTAACGCGTCATATGAGCGATGTGTTTCATATAAACGGTGTAACTGATCATTTCGGCGAAGTAAAACAATATCACGGGCTTCCAGATTTTCTCCATCCATTACAATGGCAACTTCATCAATTGTTGGTGCATTGAAACATCTTGCATGTTGTCCTGTAGGAGTTGTATCAGCTCGGATTACAATTTTATGATTTTCAGATAGCATGTGATCCAATGCAGTTTTAAACAATGTAATCAAACTGATTATGTTGATGAAACAAATTTTGTAATTCTTCTACAATAGACCTCCTCTTTTATTTGCACAACGATGGTCAATTTCCTCTGTTGAATTTCTCATGAAATAAATTTGTAAGAATTTGTAGTTGCCATCTGACACAGGCAACAGCGATCCTGCTTGGTGATATATTTGTCCTTGTATCTTTAAATTAAACCAAAAAGGTATAGCTTGTAATCAAAAACCCAAATTAAACAGAAAGTTATAGTTTGTAGACAAAACCCAAAAAAGAAATCGTGTTACCTTAAAAGTTGACATGAAATTGTTACAAATTATATTTGTTGCCCCAAGGGAAGTCATTTGAAAGCAGTTGTTATATTTTTGTATGTTTGTAAAAAATGTATGGAATCAGTTCCAGTTCCTGAAACCAATGAGTACAATGGATCTGCAAATGGCACTCATTTTACTTTTCTATTTGCGTAACACAATCCATTTCCTTCATATTTGTATTTCAATGCCTTACAATAAGAGAAAACTAAGTTCATAGGTCCAATAGCAACGCATTCGTAGGAACTGTAGTCAATTGAAACATCATAACTGAAAGCTGCTCGTGAAACATTGAAAGCAGTTCGGAGACGACGCGTTGCACGTAACCTAATCCTTTCAATTTCATTTCGCTCTTCACGTTGTTCTGTTGTCCGATTAGATTGAATGTTTGCTTGGTTTGTAGCATTTCGAGTTCTTCGACTCAAATTACTGCATCCACGTTTTGGCGGCATGGGTCTAAACGTAATCACACGGAACACAAATTGGTTTTTAAGAGAAGTGAAAATATCAAAAAAACCAAGAACCGCCATGCACAGAAGAATTAATTTTAAATTACACTATCACTATAATATTATTGCAATATACTATATTACAACATTACTGTAATATTGTCTTTGATTATTTTTTCACATGCATAAATTGATATGCATACAGTCTAATCAACTTGAATATATACCATAAATAATTTTAACGCGCATTTGTTTGTTTAGATTGACGTTGACAATTTACATCAAGTGTTTGACAGCTAGTTTTTATGTGAAAAGAAAAGTGTAGTTTTTACTATTGTCACGCAGTATATATATATATATATATATATATATATATATATATATATATATATATATATATATATATATATATATATATATATACAGTGTGTCGCATTTAAGATGAAGACACCCCCATATCTCCGCTATTTGAAGGAATACGGATTTGAATTTTTACAGTCATACAGCAGGTACATGGGTCACATTTTTTAAGATACTCAACTGAAACCTGAACTTCAAAACTCAGCCTACTACATGTCTTAATAAATTGATAAGTCATTTATAACAATGTTTTAAACCTTGTAAAGTTTCCGTAGACTTGAAGACCCATCAAAACCGAGAAAATATTTCTCATCAGCACCAGCACCAGCATAGATGCCTAGATCTCAGTAACTCTTGAACACAGCCTATATTATCATTATCATCAGCCCGTGTCCATCCACTGCGGAATGAAAGCCCCGTCAGCATGCTTCCAACTGAGCTTTCCTCTGCCATTCGGGTCCAATATGCTTAACGATGTCATTAGTTCACCGTGCTTTCGGTTTTGTGCGGTATCCACTTCAGGATTTTCTTGGTAGACCTATCGTTCCATCGCTTCGCTATATGGTCTGCCCACCTCAATTGAAATTCCTTTACCCTTCCCATGACGTCGTTTCGGTTGTTCTTTGATCCGTGTAATGTCAATCTTACATATTTCCATCTCCCTTTATGCTACACGAAGTTTTTGAATTAATTGCTATGTCAGTATTCAGATGTGCCTTTCGTATGTTCTAACGGGCAGGACGAATGCGTGTCAATGATCAATGGATCAAAGAAATTTTTTTTAGTCAAAGTGAGAGTTTGTTCTTAAACGCTATGTTGAGTCTAACAAATGCCTGCCAGCTACATCTAATACATCGTATCACCTCCATGGCTGTATCACTTCAAATTTTCTGCCCACAATATATATAGTGGTCCACAACCTCCAAATCCCTTCATAAAATAGAAATTCTTTTGTCCGCAGCAAATTTATTAAACATAACAACTCTTTTTCAGGTTTATTTTCAAGCCAAATGGTTTTCCAGCCCTTTGCAGGTTCTCTGGGTCTTATGAAAAGAGAATGATAATATCTACGAATTTAAGACGGCTTAAATATGCACCTTTGATCTTGTTCCCAATCCGGATTACGGATTTTTTTTTCTAGACAGGTTGAGAAAAGATAAGGCCATATACAATCATCCTGCCGTACACCCTGTTCTAGTATGATCGTAATAGCTAGGATATCTAGGCTTTGTTTGCACCTAGGTTAAGTAATACATTCATCATGTCCCGTACTGTACTTGTACTTTTTGTTCTTTGAGTCATCTTATTAGTATAATTTTACCCGTATTTTAGGTAAAATTCGACACAAGCTTTTAGCGTTTCACCAATTACACTGTCCTTTCCTGAATGGCCTTGACATTTTCATCGATTATGTAGCCTTTGTCACTCTTTCCATTAGAATATCGAAATCAATTGCCTCTAATGAGTAGGACAGTAACCGATTTTTACACACCCAACTGCTGGGTTCCAAAGTATCATACAAAACATACAACCAGCTGCATCTCCGTCCAAATGCCCTAATAATATGTGTAATTTGTATGTTATATATATATATATATATATATATATATATATATATATATATATATATATATATATATATATATATATATATATATAAAAGACCAAACTCTTATTTTAACTAAAATGAAGTCTTTGATTAATGCGTGTAATAATAATCCAAAAATTGGATTATTATTACACGCATTGGATTAATAATCCAAAGATTTAATTTTGTTTGATTTTAAGCATATTTTTCCAGAGATATAATAACAATATTAGTATGTAATAATTATAATAAATAAATATTTGCTTGTTGATTACAATTATTTTGTATTCAGATCATTCTATACAGTCATCAATTAAGACCGGATTATATGCAACCAAAAACCTTAAGAATACGCGCATATATATATATGCACATATTTTTTTTAATTTATGCAGGATATATGCAAAAAATCCATAAATGTGCAGTGAATATGCAACTAAATTTTGATTTCCTAAATTACATTTTCATTTAATTAGGTGATTGAGTATTGAATAAAGATAAATTCAAGTTATAATATAATATACTTTATTAATTCAGTTAACACCTAATACAATGTTTTATATGAAACTTATATTAACTCGAAAAATTATAAAATGCACTAGTTATACGGTATCACGGTACCAAATACCTTTCCAACGACGTTTTTTCTTAATGTTCATTCATCTGGAGCATTAAATTTTGTATATTTTTGCAGAAAGGCCTTAACTTGCGGGTTGGTTAACTTGTTTAAAGGAATATTAGTAGCCAAGAACGTCTTACATAGATCTACGTTAAATTCTGACTGGTCATGGTTTCCGTTTTTAAAAATCTCAAATGACTGCTTCAGCGTTGACTGTATGGGCCCAGACTTCTTCATGTTTCTAACCTTAGCTACGTGAGACGGCGTCTTAATATGTTGGTCTATTTGAAATTTCTTTGAGCAGGAAACAATTTTTGAACAAGATTTGCAAAAAACCTGGTCGCCGTCCAAAGCAAGTTCTAGGTAAGGCTTAATCCAAGAAGTACATAGTATTTTCGACATAATCACTGCTTTCACTTTCACTTTGTTTGCACTTACTAACAGCACAATAATAACTGCGACTACAACAAACGACAACCTGAATAATACTGACAAACAGCAAAGTTTACAGAATAAATATAAGTTAAGTCACTAAGCGTCGGTACTTCGAGCAACGAATTTAGACTGGCACCAGTCTGTAAACTTTGCAAACAGTAACAAATATAAGAAAATAATAAAAATAGAAGTTTTTGTACTTATTTTATTTTATTGCCCCATTAGGAAAAACCCAATCTGCAGACCGGGACCGCCCAGATACGGCGCCGTGCAGCCATAAAACGTAAGAAAAGAATACAGAAATCCCAAAACATGCTTAGATATGCAATAGTTCCTAAAATATGAATTTTTCCTTTAAAATCACAAAATATGCAGAATTTGCATATATATGTAAAATGCATAAAATCCGGTCTTTAGTCATCTAATTCATTTTAGCCATTGCTCAACTAGCCCCACTAGTGAGGCACGTTGAGCAACTTGGAGCGCTCTCGCATTTCCGACAATAAGTTTAAATTTGTACTTGGATCGTTTTTACACCGCTAGACGTTTTAGAGAAGAGTAAATTTGGAACCTAACAGAGTAAGAATCAATTAAATCCGACGCATATTCTTAATGTAATGGAAGATCAAGCGAAAAGTTGCTCAACTAGCCCCGCTCTGCCCTAACTAACAATTTTAGTCATGTATCAATACTAGATCGTGCTGGTGCTGATGAGGACATCTCATATTTTTCCGTTTTTGATGGAGTTCTTCAAGTCTACGGAAACTTTAAAAGGTTTAAAACATTATTTTAAATGACTTATAAGTTTAAGACAGGTGTGTTATGTAAGACAAGTCACATTATTTAGTGACCTAGAAAATATTAATGCTATTTATATTCAGTTATTATATTATTTTTTCGTATATCACAACATAAAACATAGTTTTAGTGGGTTTTTAAATTTGAACGATTATATGTTAATACTTTTTTAAGCCAAAACAACTCAAAAAGAAACTTGCTCCGACCCATTGTCTCTAGTTTCAGGGATTAAGTAATCCACATTAAGTTTCATGATCTCTTGAATAAAAACTTAGCAAATAAGCCAACAAAAACAAAACTGGAAGGGATTTCTCTATTACATAAATATTCAAACTCGACAACCAGAATGAAAAGAGAAATGTCCGGAAAAAAGCGTCTTAAATTTAAATATTTGTGTAATAGTATATACAGGTTAAAAGTGTTAAAATTTATTTTTATAGATACATAAATGAAATGCAAGTGGGTTAATTTGTTTATTGTTTCATAAATTGTTTCATAAAATTTATTAGAAATATTTTAATGATTTTTAATTCGGTCACGCGTCAATAAGTGATATTATATTATATAATAATATCATTTTTCTAGTTCTCTATACATAAGAACAAACAACAAATTTGTTTTTTTTTTAGTCTCTTATCTGAACGATAAACGATTTGCTCTCCAACTTCCTATACTGCTTAAGCTGTAAATACGAAAATTTTAACTCTCAGCAATACTTCGTGTACAAGTGTGATTTATTTATAAAGTGGTATACAGTAAAGCTCACTTATAACGTAAACCTGGAAAATGCGATGGATTGGGTTAAATCGCTTGCGATATATTGCCGATGAATTTGGTCTCTTTTACAAATTTGCTCCAGATAGTACAATGAACTTTAAAGGTGAAAATGCATCGTAGGAAAACTATAGAAGGAAAGAATAACCGTACTTATGTACGCAAACATGACCGGAACTTAAAAACGCAAACTTTTAGTTAATTGGCAAATTTAACAAACCCAAGTGTTTTAAAAACGTAAAAAAATACCAGTTAATTATACAGCAAACAAGCGAGCGTGGATGATCGCTGATATTTTTTAAAGTAAATTAAGATCATAGGACAAACAACTGATAAGAGAAAATAGGCACATATTATTGCTTGTTGATAAGTACCCTGCTCATCCGCTTCTTACGAATGTAAAAAAACATTAAACTGGATTTTTTCCCACCAAATTTTACGTCCGTTTTGCAACCGATAGATCAAGGTGTTATTCAGAGTTTGAAAGTTTATTATGGACGACAGCTTATCATAAGTAATCTTAAATGCATGGAAAACATCACACCAATAGCAGTAAATATGCTCGATGCTATTGAAATGGTTTCTAAAGCTTTCAACAGGCTTCCCAAAGAACAAGAAATGCTCCCAACTTTTCATGATACCATAACAGAGATAAAAAACGTAAAACGATTTTAAGAAAGCAGAAGCGCTACAGAAGATGGCATTTTAGGAGCAGTGCTTGAAATAGAAATGTATTTAGAACAAAATATTCTTGTAAATCGCGAAAAGAAAACTTATATTATTATAGTCTTTTTTACAAAATAGTTTTAATTATTTTTGTGTATTTTTAGAGCAGATTATGTTTTAATTTAATTCTCTAAATTCTCCCAATTTTATAGTATAATTGGTTTTGTTAACAGCGACAAAACGAAAACGATAAAACGAACACTATCGCAAACAAATTACTTACGAATACAAAATTATTTACAAAAGGCAACTTATATAAATAAACCGAAACTTAAGATCATTTAAACACTTATCACAAAGAAAACAAAAGAGTTGCTTGCAGTATTTGAAAGAAGGAATCAAGCAATTATAAAAATATCTGGATATTAAAAACTGAGTGAGAATTCAGTAATATATAGGTTGGTGGGACACGTAGTAAGAATGCCACAAAGCTGAATACCAAGGGAAACTAAACTAAATGGAAGAGAGGTAGATTAAAGTCACGATGGCATGACTGTAAGAACAGATGCTGAGAACTATTGTATATCAAAAGACTGTTGAAAATCGATCTGATTGGAGGCGAATATTGAACGAGAGCAAAGCTTGTTGACGAGCTGTATCACCATAGGAAGATATGTTTTGTTAATCGGTTTAATTATTTATCAGTATCATCTACATTGACTCAAGTAGGCATTTCATGTTGTGTTGAATTGGAACACTCGTTAATTCTATATGTTATAGAATCGCTGGAAATAACATTACTAGAGTGCAATAACTAATTATTTATCATAATTCGTATATTGTTAAATTCGTATATTATATTTGTAAGACATATTTGTTTGATTTGTCGAATATAGTGTCTGCAGTTTAAACATGCAGAACAGGCATTATTTTATATCATATAATAAAACTGATTACAAATATTTTATGTGCTAATTGAATCAGCGTTTTCTGGCATTTTAATCGCATACTATTATTGTATCACATCGAGTTGTCCGGAAAGTTCGTTGGAATTTTCCGTTAGTTGTTCTTTTAATAAATTGTAAACAAAAATGTGTATTTGATTAGTAATATTTATTTACATATTATTAATTGTTGTGCTATTCGCAATGTTTACGTTCAGATTCGATTTCATATGCTTTCAGTTGATTCAAATTGAAAATGGCAGATAATTTACATTTACGCCCTGTTGTGCTTTTTTATTTCAAAGGTATTTTGTGCCGTTTACGGACAGGATTTTGTTGCGAACACCATGGTTAAAAAGATTGGTCGGTTGAGGGACGGAGATTTTTTCTTGGAAGACCGATATCGCTCTGGCTGTTTTTCAAGCACTGATATCGAGGAAAGAAGGCCATAATGACCTAAAATCTAAACACCACTATTCGTGAGATGGCAGATAAGTTAAATATTAGCAAATCAGCAAATCTAAAAAACATTAGGTATGTCTGCCGATACAATGTCTGGGTCCCTCACGAACTTAGTGAGCGAAATCTGCTCAATTGAATCTTTTCGTATGATCTTTTACTGAAAAACATTAGACCTCATTTCTGAAGCGGAAAGTAACTGGAGATGAAAAGTGGATTGTGTATAATAACCAGCAATAAAAAATCTTAGGGGTTGTCAGGGATAGTAGTTTTACGTATGGTTTTATGGTATGGCAGAAGACGGCCTTCATCCGAAGAAAATTATGCTTTGCATTTGGTGGGATTGAAGAACCAGATACACTTTACGTCCTTTACTGTTAGATTAAATCGTCTGAACGCAAAAATTGAAGAAAAACGGACAGAGTTAGCAAACAAACAATACCCGACGTTCCCAATACGTTCTAATCAGGGCCCGGCAAAAATTGTTTAAAGAAAAAGCGTCAATTGGGATGTTTTACCCTATCCACCTTACCTACCGGACATCACACCCTCGGACTAACACCTATCCCCCTTCTAAAATTGCCTCCTTAATAAAGATTCTGGTAATATTTATGGATTATGTTTAAAAATGCCAATTTTTGGGAATATGAATCAAAATGTTTCCTATAACTAACCTGTACTAATCTCTCTTATTTATACTAATGCTAACTATGCTAAACTATGCTAACTATGCTAAACTTTCATGTTAACATGAACAGAGAATATTTTAATATCAGAAAATCAATTACGATTTATTAACAAACCGCACGTGCGTAAATACGTACGCCCTCCAATGACTCCTTTTTTTGAGGCGGCATACATTTGCATCATATTATTAAAATGCTACAAAATTATGTATTTACTTTACACTTTCAGTTACACTTCGCTTCAACAAATAAATATTCATCACCTTAAGGGTTTTCCTATTTCCTTGCCACTCAAGCTCAGCTGTATGGCTCTAAATCAATTCCGCTTTTTTTTTCAACTTCACTTTTCAATTTAACATATATTTCTGGTTTATAATTATCGGTACAAGGAGATTGATACAATTATTACTTTTAGAGCTTCTTAAATGTAAAAAAATATGCCTAATTTCAGGTAACAATAAGATTTTTTTATTTGCAAAATCGCCCGAATAAAACAACAGACTTCATCTTTTATATATAACTAGTTAAAAAACGTCGCTAGAGTATACGTATCACGTATCTGCGGTAATTTAGGTGTTATTGAAAATATGGACGATTTTTTTATATAGGCAAGACCGCTCAAATCAAGAACCACTCTGATTAGTCAAAAACGATAAATTGCAGCCCAATCTCATTCTTTTGTGATCGTCAGAAAGCAGTCTTGGAATCCACCTAGAACACCAGTTTTGATAATTCAATTTCTCCGAAACAATGGTGTACAAAACTGAATCTTGAAACCTGTGGAAATTCACTTGATAACTTTGAAATCGTGAATTGTCGGTTCTCTCGAATTTTGTTGTCCAGCTCATGAACCAAATCTTCAGAAATCAGTGAAGGTCGGCCAGGGAACGGCCTTTGAACATTCTCAGTCACTTTCAAACTTTACTGTCACTCAAAGCATTATCACCGTAAACCTTCCAAATCAGACGGTAAATTTCCATTGCTGCCAAGTTTCTTGCACTCACGAATCGAATTGCAGATCGTATCTCACAGTTGGTGGGCGACTCAATTTCCTTATACATTATAAACTTCTACAACTCAGAACACAGACAGACGATACGGCTGCAAATGGCTCCTAAACGCGCGCAAAGTATGCTGTGAGATACGCAAGCACCATTCTCACTCTCATTCACAAACGGACTTTATTTAAAAAATACCCTTGGTATTATAGGAGCGCTAGATAATTTAATATACCAACGCAGTTAATTTTGTTAGTAAGAGACAGTCAAAAGATGAATTGTAAATGAGAGTAGAAGAGAATGTGTCACACCTTTTAACCAGTGGCGGCTTGTTGTTGTTAAAGTTGTAGGGCGTAGAAGAAAATAGTACTGCTAAAGTTTTTTTTTGCTTTTCTCTTCCTCCTTTTAACTTTTTGTGCTATTGAAACCCTATACAGGAGGTGAACCAGGAAAATAAGTTAAAGGAAAGAACCGAACGGAAATAAAATATGGTGTTTTGCTCTGAATAATTGTTAACTGTGATTAATGCTGGAGGGGCGGCGCCCCAAAGTCCTTCCTCACAAGCCGCCACTGCTTTTCACACCTTCTATTGTACTTCGGTAAGAAAATAGTCTAAGTAATGTCTGAATGATTACTGTTCTTATTTAAATAAAGAATGACTGGATAAAAACAAAAAAACCAAATGGAGACAAATTTCTCAGTGATTCTTCTCTGTAATAAATTTACCTAACGAACAAAATTTTAAAAATATAAAAATGTTCTAAAATAATACAAACTTTTAACGTTAACGTCTCGGAGGGTCCTCTCCCCCCGTTTTCAAAACTAATCTAAAAAATAAATTATATTAATATGTAATATATAAAGTTAAGAGTGAAAGTAATTTTTTTGTGTATGTCAACGATACTTACATTGACAACAATAGATTTTTATGACAGTGACATGCTACCAATATATATATATAGGTAAAGTTTACTGTGTGATTGTTTACTGTACTAATTGTGTATTCAAATATTTAAATGTGTTTAATTGTATTGTTTAGAACCGGGAACCGTATTGAATTTAAATCTACCGAAGGCATAGCAATACAGTTACTTTTATTTAAATTAATTAGAGCAGTTTAAAAGAAACTGCTTCTAACTGCTAAACTGCTAAACTGCTTCTGAAACTGCTGATCTTCTGCATTTTGTTATGATTCTTTTAATACCGTTTTGAAATTATTCCAATTGATTTTATGTCCCGATACCCATACGTGTTGACAAATTCTATATTTATTAAAATCGCCTTTTCTAAGAAGGTTATTATGTTCTTTTGTTCTAACATTTAACGGTCCAGACGTCTTACCTATATAGAATTTGCCACATTGGCAGGGAATTTTATAAACCACATTTTTGGTATTGGCGAAAAACCAATCATTCAGACATTATTTAGATTACAGGTATGGGCCTGAGATATGTTTTTTATTCAGGTATTTAGAAAGTAAATATATTAAATTACAACATTCTGAAAACAGCTTAACATTTCTTCACAAATGTAAAGATTACGACATAATACCAAAAGGTTTACGTTTACATATACCATATAACACAAACAGAAGTATATATTTTACATAGGGCTAGTTAGCATTTTTAAGAGATTGCATTCAACATCGCTTATACACTAAACAACAATTAAAGACTGACATTGATAATATATTACAACAAATATATGAAAAAATAACTGAAGTAGATTTTAATCATAGTTATAATAGCATCTATTCCAGTTACATATATCACTTCAATATCCAAAAAATACTCACATTAAGAAATTTAAAAATTTTATCATTGACAAACATGGAATAAATACAAAATACATTAATACACATACAGACAAAAATTTCATAAATAAAACTGTAGTTAACCTTTCAAGTAAAATATTATCTGATTCTGAAAAGTATGTACTTTCTAAAGAAATAAATTTTAGTATTACATCGAAAGATGTTCCTGAAAAATTAAACATTATTTCGGCAGTAGGGTCCGTTCCCCAAAAATTACCTGTGGAAAGTGTAAATATTTATTATGGACGACAGCTTATCATAAGTAATCTTAAATGCATGGAAAACATCACACCAATAGCAGTAAATATGCTCGATTCTATTGAAATGGTTTCTAAAGCTTTCAACAGGCTTCCCAAAGAACAAGAAATACTCCCAACTTTTCATGATACCATAACAGAGATAAAAAACGTAAAACGATTTTAAGAAAGTAGAAGCGCTACAGAAGATGGCATTTTAGGAGCAGTGCTTGAAATAGAATGTATTTAGTACAAAATATTCTTGTAAATCGCGAAAAGAAAACTTATATTACTATAGTCTTTTTTACAAAATAGTTTTAATTATTTTTGTGTATTTTTAGAGTAGATTATAAGTTTTAATTTAATTCTCTAAATTCTCCCAATTTTATAGTATAATTGGTTTTGTTAACAGCGACAAAACGAAAACGATAAAACGAACACTATCGCAAACAAATTACTTACGAATACAAAATTATTTAAAAAATTACCTTTGGAAAGAGCAAATAAATACAGAATCAGATTAAAATTTATCTTAGAAAAACCATTTAAAATCAAATCAAATTTATATCATGAGGAAAGGTTAGCTATAGATAAATTAAAAAAGACACATTTATTAAAATATTGCCATCAGATAAAGGTAACGCCACTGTTATTCTGGACACTACAGAATATAATAACAAAATTAAAACTTTAATTAAAGAGGAAAATTACACTAATATACCTACAGATCCAACATTAAAAAAAGAGAAACAAATTTACAATACAATATATAACCACACAAACGTGAATTTACAAATCTAGAAAGATCACAATTTACACCACATTATAGTAAATCTCATCATTTCTATGGTCTACCAAAAATACACAAAACTAATATACCACTTCGCCCAATAGTTGGTAGTATAGATTCCCTATGTTATAAAGTAGCAAACTTTTTATTAAACATTTTAAATCCGCTTTCGGCCAAAACAAATTCATATATTAAAAATACTTCAGATTTTTTATATAAAATTTCGAACATTAAAATTATAAACCAAAATTTAATGGTTAATTTTGACGTGGTGAGTATATTTATTAATGTTCCAGTTGATAAAACACTTGAAATAATTAGAAAAAGATTAGAACGTTTATACAACATGAAAGACCGCACTAATCTTAACATAAATGCAATTTTGGAATTATTAACTCTGTGCTTAAAAACCACATATTTTCAATTAGAAAATGATTATTATCAACAAAATTTCGGAATGGCAATGAGTAATATCTTTATGGAGGAACTCGAGAATGAAATATTAAGTAAATCTCTTAAAAACCAATAATATGACTTAAATATGTTGATAATATTTTTGCTATATGGCAACATAGCATTGATGATCTAAATATTTTTTTACAATATATAAATTCTCAAGAGCCTACAATTAAGTTTATTTTAGAGATGGAGAGGGAGAATAAATTGTCATTCCTCGACACTTTAATATTAAAACAAAACAACACATTAAAAACTACAGTTTACAGAAAACCGACAAACACAGAAGGTATTTCGATTTATTTTCCATTCACTCAAAATCAGTCAAAATAGGAGTAATTAAAAGTTTATATGACAGAGCAAAATTTGTTTGTACCGACAGTGATAAACTACAAAAAGAAACAAATCACATCAAAGACATGTTAATAAAGAACAATTATCCTAAACATTTCATAGATAAAACTTTTAAAACTTTTGATACCGGACAAAACAGACAAGTTATTAATAATAATATTAATAACTCGCAAATAATTAACTTCACAATTCCTTATATCCGCGATATTTCTGACACAATTAAAAGAGTAGGAAATAAATACAACATAAGAACGACATTTAAAACAAAAAATACTCTTAGATCTATATTAACAAAAACCAAACCAAACAACACAAAACGAATATGGCAAATTCTATATAGGTGAGACATCTAGACCGTTAGATGTTAGAATAAAAGAAGATAAAAACCTTCTCAGAAAAGGCGATTTTAATAAATCTAGAATTTGTCAACAAGCATGGGAATCGGGACATAAAATCAATTGGAATTGGAAATAAAATGCAGAAGATTAAAAGAAACCGCTATAATTAATTTAAATAAAAATAACTGTATTGCTATGCCTTCGGTAGATTTAAATTCAATATGGTTCCCGATTCTAAAGAATACAATTAAACACATTTAAATATTTGAATACACAATCAGTACAGCAAGCAATCACACAGTAAACCATACCTTTAAATATTTTTTGGCAGTATGTCACTGTCATAAAAATCTATTGTTGTCAATGTAAGTATCGTTGACATACACAAAAAGGAGCCACATTAGCTGTGGTGTCTAAGGCGTTAGCCTTATGTTACGGCAGTTAATGTGGACCGGGTTCGAATCCCGTACTAGGCAAAAAAGTTTTTCTAAAATTATTGTGAATGTTTCTAGGTAAGAGTGTAAAATCTGACAAGGAATCCCCCTCAGTCGCGCCAGTTCGAAGGTGGGTAAAGCCGGATGCCTTCTGAGAGGTTTTCTACGTTGGTCACTCGCCAGTCGGTAGGCTTCTCGAGATACTTTCGGTTAAGCACAAAACCAACGGTTGATAGCCCGAGGGGGCTGCTGACCGGGGTTTGCGGTAGCTGATGACCGTGGTTCGGAACCCACGTTAAGCTGTATGTCCAGTCGCTAAAAAGCCTTCTCAGTTGCTGATGAGCCTCTAACCCCAAAACTTTACTTTACATACACAAAAAAATATATTTACTTCCACTGTTTACTTTATATATTACAAATTAATATAATTTATTTTTTTAGATTAGTTTTGAAAACGGCTCTGCCCCCGTTTTCCAGCGTAACGATCCTTTGTTTAAATAAGAACAGATATTTTTGTTATTTTTTTTTGATTTTAGATCGTGGCGAAAAACCTAAAAAAAGAAAAAAATTAATATAAGAAAATAGTCTCTTTTGTTTGTTATTTAATTTAATTTTAAAAAAGGTATGCGAGATTCCTAAATATATACAACTCACAACAGGAACAACAATTACAATACTCTAAAGTTTTCTGTGAACGAGAACGATATCAACTTAATTTCCAGATATAAATGTTATCTCATAAATGCCATTATGTCACGTTATCACCTAAAGAAGCATCTAAAAACGTAGAATTGAAAATAAACCACCGATGTCAAGCTTAATATTCCAAACATTTACATTATATAACACAACACAAAGCAACTGTAAACACAGAAAATCAGAAAAAATTTATGGGTAAAAACATTTTATATCAAAAGTTATTTTAAAAGGCACATATTACAAAATCTACAAAACACTTATCACTCCAGTACTTAGGAGTGATAAGTTCCGAAACGTAGGTTCTGATGCGAAATTATGAAAGATTTTTAGGAAGTTTTGAAAGTAGTACAAAAATGTATTTAAAATGAATACAGGAAAGTGTAGAATGCTGCAGGGGTTGCAATTTTCAGCTCTATAAGCTGGAGTAAAGAGATTGAGAGGGATAAGGCATTTCGAAAAAATGGAGAAAGGACCATCTATTCTTTGTCAAACGCCGATAGGGGACAGGTCAAGAGGAAGGCATCAAAGTACACTTAAGGATCACATATATATCTTAAGAAAACTACTAGCGCTATTTAACACTTAATAGTTTTATGACCAGGAGCCAAGTACAATCAAAGTTACTTTTCCACATAGTCTGCGTTAAAGATTGAGACATTTGTCACTCCCTGTGGGCGAACTTGCCAATACCCTCTTCACAAAAGATTGCCAGAGGCTTTCACCGCGTCTTGAAGCTCTTCGTTGGTGCGGAAGCGCTGTCCTTCCGGAAAAGGCACTTAGTGCGAGATCCGGGCTCTATACCGGGTGACTAAACACTTCCCAATGAATCTGAGTTAGAAGCTGTTGGGTTACCGCAGTAGTATGGGGTCTTGCATTATCATGAGTAAAAATAATTTCATATACTGCATGCCTCTTCTTTTGTTCTGAATGGTTCTGCGCTCTCGACTAATATCTTACAATACATGTTTGCGGTGATCTCAGTCCATGGCTCCATAAACTCTACAAATAACACACCTTTCTTATGCCAGAAGATGTTAGCCATGTTCTTCCTGTTGCTGAAAGTTTATCTGAACGTTTTGGGTTTGCTCAGGGAGTGTGTATCAATCCATAATTTGGATTGTTCTTTCGATTCTAGATTCTAGATCAGAAATAATCGATGTTTAATCTCCTGTCACAATGAATTTCAGCTTATGGATGAAAACCTATCTCAATACGTTGGCGGCAACCTTTTAGAAAGAGGGTATTGGAAAGCTCGTCCACCGGTATGACAAATCTCTCAATCTTCGCGGTGTCTATGCTGAAAAGTAATTTTGATTTTACTTAACTCCTGTCCTGACACTTGTCTTCATTTCATACCGCATGGGAGGTTGAAAAAATACCCCTGGTATATGTGAAAAATGGAAAGCTAAGGTGTGAAACAGGAACGAACTGCATTGGTTTGTAGAATGTACGAGGCCTTATCAAGAGTTGTAGAGCCATAAGTAATCATGATGCTTATGCAATAACACATTCTTTTCTTAAACGGCCCCTAGACGTTCGATAATATAGTCAATATATTGAACAATATATTGTGCAATATATTGACTGGAGGACCCACACGTTACAATAATTTAGTTTACAACTGACCCTTCTACTTCAACAACTTAACATGTCGAAAAGTAAAGCTTGTGTGACCATTACTTTAGTCATAGATTTGAAAAAGAAGGAGAAAAAAAATGCAGATGGATGAAAGAATGGTTCAAAAAATGAAATAAATACACTCGTGATAATTTGTTAGGTGAACTGAGAATATGTGAACCAGCTGATTACCGAAACTTTCTGCGAATGAACGGTACATTATTTGATGAACTCTTGAGAATGGTTATTCTCTCTGAATACTATCATTGCTATTTTGTGACGTAGTTGGTACTTCAACACTTATTAGAAACTTCCTTTCGTCAAAATACCACAATGTTGGCTCTATTATGTAACTTGTTCCTGCACCACTTTTTTCAGAATCGACTAATCAGCATCTAGATACAACTCTTTATATTTACAAAGCAATTGTTCGTATTGTTTATTTTCTTAATTTTATTGCTATAATCAGCGCTTTTAATATTCCACAAAGCTGGTAAACTATGGTATAATTCAATACACTCCAAAATAAATGTTCTCTCTTCTTCTTTACTTATTTTACCTTTCGTAGCCATCTCGATCAAAAAACCAATACCTTACTGATATTCACTGCTTGACTGCGGAGACAGAAATGAACCATTATTGTGCAATATCACACACAGACGATTCAATATTTATCAGATCATATTGCACAATAAATATCAAACTCTCTTTGATTGACTGAATATATTGTATAATGTTTCAATATAACCCACAGACGGTCAATATTATTGTGCAATATGGATTTTTGAGCAATATATTGACTATATTGAACGTTTAGGGGCCGCTTTACTAGAAATCTTCAGGTGCTAGCATCTCTAAGTTCTAAATAAGCCGTACTATTAATGATGAAGCAAACTTTTGCAGTTAGTCTAGAAGGGGATATGTTTACCCTCGAATTTTCTGGAGGGTATAATAAATTAGAATTAAATGAAGGAAATTTGGTGAAATTTGAATTTCCACAATTGCATATCGTCCATATTATAAAAGTTACATTCTGCCTTTCCACGGGAGCTAGTTACATGCTGCAGTCCCACGAGAATAGCATTGTCAGCAATTTGAAATCTTTAAAATCCAGACCCATCATCATTAGCCTGCCACCATTAGCCAAATCCAGACCCATCATCATTAGAATCCATTTCCCAGCATCATTAGCAGTTGTTTACACATAAGGTAAATAACTGCTAATTAGTATTTTAAGTTAAGTTGTAAAACATAAAGTTGTAACAGTTGTATCCACTATCAATATAATTATACTATTCAACAAATTTAAACTTTTTTGGGGTAACATTGATGAAAATATGTGTATATGAAGTATTTTTTAGTCCTAAATTCGAAAATAATAATCTAATTACTGTAACACGTACAGTTTTTTTGTTACAGGGGGTTGGTGGTGGGAAAAAAAAGGAGACGGCATATCTTTACAATCTAACATTTCATAATATATACATGTAAAACGTATTGAATCTATGCAAAGACATTACTGAGGATTATGTGAATAAAAAATATACCATATTACAAGGGATGTCATACAGCGACAAAAACATTCACTTTTTCCTCTTAGTTGAGTAGCATCATCTATTTTTAAAACCAGCTGAAGTCTCCCAACGTAAATGGGTTCCAGCATCCCTGGTATGTTGCTTCTATCATCCTGATGCCCTGGTAAAATCTCTCTTCTTGTTCGTCGCTGCACCCAAATTTTCCGGAATTTTCCGGAAAAATCTAAATGGGAGTGTAAAAAAGATATTTTTAATTACATGCGACACCCTAGTATTTCGTAGGCGTAAGAATTCATCTATGAGATTTTTATAGTTTTCATCTTTCTTGTTGTCCAGAATCATTTCACAACACTTACAAAACACTTCCAAGCTGCGAATTCCTTTTCATTTAATTTTTCTTAAAATACATTCTTTTAGTTTTGCATCACTTAATTGAGGAAATATGTCTTTTACGCACTTGAAACCATTACCTTCTTTGTCCATGGCTTTGACAAAGTTTTTCAATAGTCCAAGTTCAATATAGGGAGGTGGAAAAAGCACCTTTTTTGAGTTAACAAAAGGTGCATATTTTATGTTTGAAGCAACATGTTTAAAAGAAGTTCTATGAGGCCAATCTTTCTTATTGTAATGTTCTTTTGTCACCCGGAAACATGTTGTCCAGGTTTAAAGGAGCTATCGGTACTGGTAGTTCCTAGCTATAAAGAAATGGCCTAAGTGCAGAAGGCAAATTTGGATGCTAAATGTTGTCCCTTTGCTTTTTTGAAATCCGTTCTGCTTTAGTGATACAAAAGTAGCAATCACTTACATGGTGAGGAGGTTCTCTCCACACTATAGGATCAGAAAAGGGCATAGAATTTTTTTTGCCATGCATTCACTGCACTAATTTTACGTAACAACTCACACAGGAAACATCAGTAGACTAACTTTTATCTTGATCTCCAATTTGGCACTTAAAATATAAAACATAGCCCTTTTGGACTTCCTAGAATATAGATCTACCTTATAACTTTAAAATAAATCGTCCGCATATATAGCAAAACTTATCCGCTGGATTTTTGCAAAATCGACGACTAGAACTTACCATTTTATATAAAATCGACTTAAACACTTGACTGTACTGTAAACGAAACAGAAACAAACTAAATTATAAAAAATAATAGAAGTGCCCTTAAAGATTCATAGAATATTGTGGAAATACCCTCTCTACGGTCTTGTCGCAATTCCTACATTGTCTAGACCAAAGTCAGGTACAAATAATTTTAATGATTCCATGACATAAGGGAGAAGCAGATACTTGAAAATGGGACGTGCTAGGCTATTTCTATGAAAAGGTGTTTTAATAACCATGTAAATGAAACGCAAGAAGAGCATTCCTATCAATGTTACAAAAATCCTGTCGACCCGTGTTAGCATAAAAATTTTTAAAAAACAACATTCAAGTTCGGAAAGAAAACAAATGCCTCTTTTTGTTTTATAAAATATTGCATGTCGTTTCTTTTTTCGAAACTTCTGATACATAATAATTATTAATTTTATAACATCAATAACAAAATATTTTAAATTCGCTTTTAATTTGCGAGTTAAAATTCTAATTATATTATTTAATACTACACATACAAATTTGCCAACTGTGATTTCAACGAACAATATAATTTTATCTAAAATATTTGCTATGTTGTATGGGTATGTGCATTTACATTATTAATTTTAATATTTATATTATTAGTCATAATAAACAAATTCAAAAGAAAAATCGATGAAAATTTTTATGTTTTATGATGCATATAAAAATAACTATGCCAATTAGACACCTTTATTTAATCATATTATTTTTTATTTATCGTAATATTTTATTTCGAATTAGAACTCATGATTAAAGAACATGATAAATTGTATTCGAGCTTCAAGAATCCCCAAAACATTTACAATTCAGGACTGAGCGTAAAAATATGACATTACTAAGAGATATATTTTTATTTCAAAAAATAATCTTATTTTTCTGACATGTTTCAAGATTTAGATATTCTCAAATTCTTTTCCGAAGCGGGTTTTTCATAAATATTACTTCTTGCTTAAAATATTTTGCATTTTTCCTGAATTTTTGTACATCGTTTTTACAATAAAATATTCGCAGGTTCTGATAAGTTATTGATCAGCTCTATATAAATATAAAACTTTAATCTCTTGTATCCAAAATTAGTTGTAATAGGATCGTAGGTTTTTACGAGTATTGTTAATTAGTTGTATTCTGAGGTTTTTGTCAGTCTTTTTGTGGTTTGATTAGCTCAGTGTAAACAAAAAGGACTACTATTCATTTGATGGCCCACTAATGTTTTTCCGTTTATGAGTTCGGCTAAGCAACTCTTAATAATGCGTTTTGCAAAAAGCCACCAGTTCGCGTTGTTCCCGTCTTACTTCCCTTTTCATATCTCCCGCAATAAGTTAAATGCTGCGTATATTAAGTTGTATAATAATTTTACAATATATGGGTTGATCTGCAGCAATATTTTCTATACTTTAAGAGTTCAATGTTAAAAACTTTTTCTGAATTGGAAATTAATTAATTCATTATTTCATGATAGATTCTTTTATTTAACTGAGGTTGACTCAGTTAAATCTTCTCGTTCTCGAAATAATTAAAATTAATTAGGGAGGTATCTGAAGTGAATGGTTATAATAAGAACATTCTAGATAAATTAATTAGAAAACATTCTGTCTTCTAGTTCAGAAAATTATTGAAATAATCTTCTACTTTTCAAAAGGATCAGAAACCAAATAAATTCATGGTAATACCATTTGATGCCCAGTTAACAAGAGGGCTAGACAAAATTTTGAAAAAAGTGGACATTAAGATTGTGTACAAACCATATACTAAATTAAGAGAAGTTCTGTGTAATCCAAAGGATAAAGTAGATTAACATGAAAAGTCGGGTATTTACGAAATATATTGGCAAACAAAAAGTTCCATATTGACAAGCTACAAAGAACATATTGCCCACATTAGATATGGGAGAAATGAAAAATCTAGTTTTGCCCAACATGCAATCGAATATGACCACAGTCTAGATATTAGTTATTTAAGACTAATTAAAAGTGTTAATAATAATAGGCCTTTATATGCATATGAAAGCATTCAAATAGAAAACACAGTTTTAAATAAAACTAATTATTTTCATACGAAACGTCGGAACACGTCAACTTTCGTTTTAAGGGAGAAACATTTCAATTATATTTTTAGTTATACAGGGTGCCTCAGAAAAGCTGGACATATGTCATCTAACATTTTTTCAACAGAAAACTTTTTTTCTATTTCTGAATTCCTTTTGATATAATAAACACTTTTTCTCTTACATATCCTGTGGTTAAATCTAACGGTTTCTAAAATATCTATATAATTTAACATTTTACTAGATAAATTAAAAAATACGACAATTCAACATTCACTTTATAAAATTTTCAAAATGTGTTCCGTTATTGGTTAGATAATAGGGCCTATTTTCGATCTCTTCGCGAACATTTCCAAAAGTCTGCAGGTTAATTTTCCTATAGAATCGCCGTAGAATGGAACGAAAAATGTGCACAAAATCACTTACCTTATATTTTTTTTATTCAAAAATATAACAGGCATTCCTATGTAGACTAGCAGACTAAACCATCATAGAAAAGTCTAGTTTATTTATAAAACTGACTTTTCACCTAACAGTGAAGTAATTTATTTACTGTTTAACAAAAAATTGGCTTAATATTCAATTTAAAACGGTGTATACTCTCCAAGAAAGGACAGAAATAATTTTCATGTATGGTGCTGAAATCGTTGTGCACGCAGAGCAGCTCAAATATTTAACGACATCCTAATAGAAACATAAGCCACAGGTATGTGATAAAGCTGGTAAAAAAGTTTGAAGAAGCAGGCTCCGTATGAGACAGAGTAAATAAGCAACCAAGGGTTCTAGATGAAGTTACGCAAATTGAAATATTAGGTCATTTCACTAGGGATCACTTTAAGTCAATTCCAAAAGTATCTCAATTGACATACATTTCAGTAGGTTCCATTCAAAAAAGTTTAAAACTGAATAATTTTTTCCTTACAAAATACAAACCCTTCAACAACTTGGCGATAACGATTATGATAGAAGAAAAAAATGATAGAAGATATGATAGAAGAAAATTTTGTTTAAAATGTATGTTTCAGTGTTTCAGTCAGTCATTAACATTCTTCTTAAATGGATTTGTGAAAAAAAATAATAGCACATATTGGGACAATAAAAGTCAACATGTGTTTATGGATGATAATACTCAATATTCTCAGAAGATGAATGTGTGGGCCGGTATTCTTGGAGATGAGATCATTGGGCCTATTTTTATCGCAGAAAACTTGACAGGTGAAATATACTTGAAAATCTCATAGATCCCCTTATTACTCAATCATCGGAAAATCAAAAGATTAACTTTCGGAAAGTTAATCAACAAGAGGATATGGAACTCGATAAAGAAAATTTGTATTTCGAGCAGGATGGAGCCCTGCCTACATGGTTAAATGAAAGATTTCCCGGAAAATAGATAGGTAGGAGAGGTTCTGAGGAATGGCCGGCGAGGTCATCAGACCACACACCTCTTGATTTTTTTCTTTGGGGTTATTTGAATACCTTAGTGTATAAAACTCCGCCCGAAAATATTTCCGAATTGAGAAATAGAATTACTGAAGAATGTCACCAAATTAACCGGCAGACTTGTGGAAATATTCGCGAAGAGTTTGAAAATAGGCTCTATTATTATCTAGCCAATAACGGAGGACATTTTGAAAATTTTATAAAGTGAATAATGAACATGAAATCGTATTTTTTAATTTATCTAGTAAAATGTTAAAATGTGTCGATAGTTTAGAAACCGTTAGATTTGGCCATAAGATATGTAAGAGAAAAAGTGTTTATTATTTCAAGAGAAATCCAGAAATATAAAAAAATTAGGAGTTTTCATTGAAAAAAAGTAGGATGACATATGTTCAGCTTTTCTGAGGCACCCTGTATAACTACAAATATAATTAAAATGTTTCACCCTTAAAACAAAAGTTGACTTGTTTCGACGTTTCTTATGAAAGTATTTTGTCCTACCTGAAACTGGGGTGGTTACTTTTGAAATGAAAGCACAATATATATATATATATATATATATATATATATATATATATATATATATATATATATATATATATATATATATATTCCTTAATTGTTTCTGGAAGGTAAGTAAATGTCAAACATTTCCTATCCACGAAGAAGCCCATTAAGTCGGTAGTGTCCAGAGATTATGAGGTACGATCCACTTTTGTCACATATAACAAATTCTTCGTTCTCGGGTCCGGGATATAAAGCCATTTATCCGACAAAATACTGCAGATACGGCTCGACATTTCTGTCAAATTGCTGTATTTCTGGTGAATGCAGGTTAATTCAAAAAGTTAATCATCTTCAGAAAATATCACCTTAGGGAAAAAGCTGATAGTAGAAAGTAAATGTCAAACATATGTATATATATATATATATATATATATATATATATATATATATATATATATATATATATATATATCACAAAGTTCTTCGCAGATACAGAATCCTCTCACTCCTGAGATACCTGATCTCCTCTCCTAACAACATAGTGAAATTGTGGTAACATTTTAGATTAATTAGAGGACTCCAACCCCGTTTCAGAATAAATTCAATTAATCTTGATAAGAGTTCGGTAAAAATGAACAGATCTAGTGAAAACTGATGAAATCATAAAAGCTCAGTTAAACAAAAATTGTCCCATTGCTTCATTTTGTGATAATATATAATATCGATTTTATTCAGTAATAAATATTTTCCCAGTATCTGATTATTATAAAATATTTTCAGAAATAACACATATATTTTATTGTCAGTTTTAATGAGAATTTCTACCGTGATTTTTAGAAAGATAAAATGGCCCACGTGTATGAGAATAGTGAATTAATTGACATACGGCTAATTTATGGAGAGTGCCTTCAAAATGCCAATGCTGCATCTCAGCTATACCTAATTTTATATAACTCATTTATTCGGGTCGTGCAAAGAGCCAAAGACACTGGTGATTTGAGGGAACATCGTGTAACAACGTGTTGAACACATTTTGAATCTTGTCGAGGAAGACCAGCGAGAAATGGTAAGCATGGTAAGCATGGTAAGCATGGTAAGCATGGTAAGCATGGTAAGCATGGTAAGCATGGTAAGCATGGTAAGCATGGTAAGCATGATAAGTTGAATTGAGCCAAAAAAAGTTTTTACAACATTGCGGGAAAATCAATGGTTCGCATTTAATGTGCAACGAGTTCAAGCCTTAGAGCCACAAGACCACCCTACAGAACTTAGTTCTGCGAGTGGGTCTTACACCAACATGACACGAATCAAAATTTTACCAAAAACATGGTGGTCACGGACTAGGTTTTATTTACACTAAATGGAATTCACTATTCTCACAGCTGATAATCCTGATGCTTCTAGATTTTCGCCCAATGTGTGTGTAGAAATTGGCAACAGTGTTCCTGTGAAGCATTTTATCCGGATCGTTTAACAGGCGAAAACTCGAATGTTTACAAAATCATCTTCCCGGTATTTTAGAAAATGCGCCTTTGAATGTCAGGCAGAACATGTTCTTACACGATGGAGCGGAAGCCCATTTTTTCGTTAAGTGCGGAAGTTCTTAGACATAAATTTTTCTAATAAATGGGTATGCCGTGGAGGGCCAGTTGCGTGGCCGCCTAAGTCACCGGATCTTAATCTTTGTAATTTTTTGTGGGGTTACATGAAAAGCACAGTTTTTAAAACGCCAGTTAATACAAGGGAAGAACTTATTGATTGGGTAGAATAGGCTGGTTAGACTATTAGCCTTTATCACTATTTCACGCATGCAACGACTCTTGGGTACGTTGCGCCCAACTTTGCGTGGAATGAATCGACGACCACCTTTTTTAAGTACAAGACGCAGGCCCAACTTTGCGTGGAATGAATCGACGACCACCTTTTTAAGTACAAGGCGCAGGAATGAATGTTGGTTTCGAAATGAATATGGTAAGATTTTTTATCTTTCAGTTTTTGAAACATGGTATTAAAAATAATGTTTAGTTTAGCGAGTTTTATACGATGTTAGAAAAAAAGTCTCAACTTGGAAATCAACCGATATATATATATATATATATATATATATATATATATATATATATATATATATATATATATATATATATATATATATATATATATATATATATATAGCAGGCAAGATTTAGAAGTGGATTCAATACAATGGATCATATTCAGGTTGTCCAACAGGCCATAGAAAGGCGCAATGAATACACAATGTCAGTGTACTTGGCTTTTATTGACTATGAAAAGGCATTTGATTTAATAATAACGCAAGCCATAATAGATTAATTGCTTAACCAGGGGATACACACACAGAGGCTATGTAAACCTGCTGCAATCCTTGTAGTAGAAAGCAACAGCTACAGTGCACATGGATGACCATGAAGTCAAAGTCATCTGTTCTTTTTTAGCCTGCCTGGAAGAGGTATTGCGTAATCTGAATTGGGAACAGGAGAGAATAAAAATTAATGGTGCATACCTAAGCCATCTTAGATTCACTGATGATATTGTTCTCCTCTTACAAGACCCAGATGAGCTACAAAAACACATACAAGAACTGCAAAGGGCAGGAGAACCATTTGGTTTGTAAATAAACCTAAGAAAAAGTCAGGTTATGTTCAAAAAATTTGCTGTCAATAGAATAATTTCTATTTTAAGAAGCGATTTGGAGGTTGTGGACTACTACATATATCTTGGGCAAAGGATTTCAATGGAGGGTGATACTGTCCTGGAAGTGGAACGGTGTGTTAAGTGTGGAACAACAGTTCGTAATCGCCGCCCCCAACGGCAACCACAAAAATTCACTTGATTATATTTTAATAAGATATCGATGATTATCGTTAGTAGAGAAAGCAGAAGACGTTCTGCTCAATGTGGAAGTGACCATCAACTACTCTATTAAAAAATATAATCAACCTCTGGTAAAGTTGATTTTATTTATTAATTAACCGCCCGTTGTAGCTGCCGCCTAGGGAAACTCTAAAAATGTTAGACCCTCTCGTCCCAATAGAGGCAATACCGTCGATGGTAGTCGTATAGTCCCCACTAGTCGTACCGTATCTAATATACCTAACATATCCTACTCGACAGGTTCCCAACAGGACAGGAAATCAGCCGTTTGTTGGAATTGTAGACACCTGCATAGGGCGTGCTATCCCAGAATAATAGGTTCTGCTTTCCATGTGACCTAGCCAACGTTTCCGTGAGGTCGTGCCCAGCTTGTTCAGAAAACCATTAAGAGAGACGTGCGCTAACAACCGACATGCTTTTCCACGATCTCAGGCTGTATGCTGGAAGAACTGGCTTGGTGTTATTAAGCATTTATTTTGTCAGACCGAACATCTCGTTGTGGCTCCTATCTTATTAGAGAAACCCCAGGACAACAGACTTTATATCAGTGTGGAAGTATTTTAACAGGAATTTACCGTTCTTTTGGATTCAGATTGTAGGAATTTAGTTATTGGCTCCGTGGGAGTGGGGTTCCTCAAGAATTCGAGTATAGCTATAAACCCTTCCACCTTCTCTTCCGTCAGTTTGGCCGATAGTTCCCATAGACAGGTTGTTGGTTGGTTTGGTTCAATTCCACAGCTTTTGGCGATCGATGACTTGTCTGCCGAGTAGCGTTTATCAGCCGAACTTGTCATTAGGTCCTTTGACTGAATTAGTAGCGAGCATAGGCTTGGACCAAAGAGTAGGATCACTCTTAGTATCGTGATGGTGATGCAAAACCTTTTCAAAGGAAGACTTATCTTATGTCCCCTTATATGAATGAGATTCTAAACAAGGAGTTAGGTGACATGCTTGCATGCGGAGTCGTCGAACCTTCGACTAATTCGTGGTTATTCCCAGTTCTTTAAGTGACGAAAAAGATGCGTGAATATCGTTTCTGTTTCGACGGCCTCCCTTTGAATGCACTCACTGAGCATGATAGTTACCCCTTGCCTTGTATCAATCGTATTTTAAACATGTTGCGTAATGCGAAGTATATCTCCTCGATAGATCTCAGAAAGTCTTTTTGGCAAATTCCACTGGATCCTGCGTCTCGTGAGAAGACTGCTTTTAGTGTTGTCGGTCGTGGTCTTTTCCAGTTTGTGACGATGAGTTTTGGTTTTTGTAATGCGACCCAGACGCAGCAGCGTTTAATCGACTCAATCTTCGGTTCGCGTTACGAATCTCACATTTTTTGTTACTTGAACGACATAATTGTATGTTCATCGACTTTCGAGTAACACGTTAAGCTTTTGTCGGGGGTTAAAGAGAAACTTAAAGAGGCTAATCTAACTTAAAGAGGCATCAACTTGAAGAAGTGCGACTTCTTTAAAACCACCCTTAAATTCTTGGGCTAGGTCGTGGACAACAATTCCTTGCGTACCGACCCTGATAAGATATCGGCCATGATTAACTACCCTTGTCCAATCAATACTACCGAACTCAAACGCTTCTTAGGTCTTTGTTCTTGGTACCGCTGTTTCATTAAGGATGTTTCCACTTTGGTATCCCCTTTGAACGACCTCCTTAAAGGCATTACGAGGAAGAAACAGCCTATAACTTGGACTGCAGGTGCCGAGGATTCCTTTCTCAAGATAAAGAAGGCATTGGTTTCCACACCTGGTACACGCTTTCGATTTTGGTCTTCGTGGTGTAGTAACCCAAGAGTTGGATGGCGAATTATTATTGCTTGCGCTAGTCGATCACTATCCCGCACGAAGCGTAACTATTCCTTGACCGAACGCAAATGCTTGGCCGTCATCTTCTCTATAGAAAAGTTCCGCCCGTATGTGGAGGGCACTAAATTTACCGTTAACACCGATCACTATTCCCTGCTTTGGCTTAATAATTTGAACGACCCTACCTGCAGACTGGCCCGTTGGTATTTGCATTTGCGACAGCATACCTTTGATTTGGTGAACCGTAAGGGCGCTGACCATGTTGTTCCCAATGCGTTATCCGGATGTTCCCCAATCATGTTGTTCCCAATGCGTTATCCGGATGTTCCCCAATCCTACCGTCCCTGAAGTGTGTCTTGTGCAGGTTGCAGTGCAATAGACGCGTGGTATGCAGAATTGCGAACAAAAATTCTTGATTCCCCCGATCAATATCCCCAATGCAAGGTCGAGAACGAGAAGGTTTATAAATTTGCCCCGTGTAGCTTACCTTGTAAGGACCAATATTACAGAGTGGCAGATGTTAGTTCCCAAACTGCAGTGGACCGACGTTATCAGGTCGTGCCACGACCCGCCTATCGCCACGCACCTCGGTTTTTTAAGACACTGTCGCGAATATAGGAAAACTACTACTGACCGAAGATGGGCCAGGATATCTTGAAATATGTTAGATCTTGTCAAGTGTGTGGAGCGCAGAAGGCTCCCAACGCAGCTAGAATTGGTTTTATGGGTAAGGAAAAGGAGGCCAATTTCCCTGGCAAATTATCGCACTTAACTTGAGAGATTTTAACTGGTTGTTGGTAGTGGGTGATTGGTTTTCCAAGTACACTCTAATCCACCCCTTGCGTAGCGCAACAGCGGAGAACATCACACGATTTTTAGAAAATAACGTTTTCCTTATTTTTGGTGTTCCTCAATTTGTGATATGTGACAATGTACCAAATCTGAAAAGCAAGGTTCTGCGAAACTTGTATGATAGTTACCAAGTCCAAAAAGTATGGTTTAATGCCGTGTGCTCCACGCAGTGTAATTTTGTAGAGAGACAAACTCAAGAGGCAACCGGACGATCACCACAGCGATAACCTCATATATAGACTAGCAGCAAGCCTTGAATACCGGGCAACATGAGGTCACCAAATTTTCCCATTCCTTTCTCAATTTTAGTCGCCATGTACCCCTATTGGGAGACTATTATAGTTTGGACCCTGTAGTTTCAGAGGACATATAAATTTTACCGGGTGATAGGAGCGCCTTTACCGCAGACGTTCAAAGTCTGAGTGATATTTTAAGACCATGCGTAATAACCTGCATAAGGCCTACCTTAAGAATACCCACACTTACAACTTGAAGAAGAGAGAGATCTCGTTCAAAGCCGGAGAGAGGGTGTGGCGAAGAAACAAGATTCTATCTAGCGGAGCTAACCAGTAAATTGGATACTAAATTCGTGTTATGCACCATTGGCCAAAAGTGCTCCAACCTTGTATATTCCCTCAGTAATTTGGATGGTTCCGACGCAGGAAAATGGTACGTCAAGGATTTAAAACCATATCGTGAGAAGGAAGAATGCGTTTCCGTTTCCTCGAGTTCCGCGAGCGATGTGCCTTAATTATTCCTCACTCCTGTGCTACCGCCTCAACCCACCGTGGCGACTTATCTCACAGCTCTGACTATTTACAATCTAGATGGCGAAGGTTTGTTATCTACTCATTACCGCCTCACCGCGTGTAACCTACTTCCTTCGCTTTTCGTCTTTCTTTATTGCCTTCCCTTGTTTCCTTCTCGTTTGGTTCCTTCTTACCTTATCTCTTACCTTACCGACAATTTGGAGTTATTATGTTAAATGGTTCTTATATCGCTTATCTTGCCGATGGTTTTGGACTCTCATGTTAGATAGTTCCCATATCGGTTACCTTGCCGAGGATTCTGAGCTATATTGTATAGTTCATTATACCGCTTTCCGTACCGTTTATCTCGAACTATCGTGTCAGATAGTTCGTGATGCCTAAAATCTTGCCGATCCTCATGGATTGTTGCCTTATCGATTGGTTGTATGGGCCGCTTGACCGATCGATCATTTTACCTTGCTGTAACGATTAGCCTTTAACATCCTTATCGATTGTTTATCTATACCGTTTGGCTTATCGATTATTTGACCTTACCGTGTCAATTAGGCTTTTGTATCGCTTATCTTGCTTGTTGTCGCGATCTGTTTAATAAGCTTCATTAAGATTTGTCTTGGCAGTTATTTGACCGTTGTGTCACTACCGTACCCGTCTCGGGTATCCACTGATCTCATTTGAATGTTGCATGTTCCGCCTATGTTACCTAGCCGTGCAATTATGCGTTCTCTCTATCTCGCGTCCTTCTCCCTTTCTTTTTTTTTGGCCTGGCTGAGATTGGAAACCACCGTGTCCTGTCCCTATCGCCTTATTATTTCCGTCCAATGGTACCTTACCTTGCCTATCAGCAGTTCTTTTCAGCCGGACGCGCGCATTGGCCAGTGTGCAACTCCTGGCGAAGGATGCCAGTTGGCCGCTGTCTTTTGCTGCGCAGCGCGCGATGCTAGCCTCGTTCCTGAATCACCCTTTTCCTAACCTTCCGACTCTCGACTGTCTCTCGTTCCTATTTCGTCTGTTATCGTATTGAAAGGAAGAAGACCTCACGTTGTCACGCCTTTCTAGTATAACGGGATAGTGTAACGTTTGGGTTTTTGCCCTGTTACATATGTACCCTAATCCTCCTTCATATTTGCCCAACCCCTATCTTCGGCGGGCGTCACAGATTTTCTGCTTACATCTATATGGGCAGCGACCTCTCTTATCTGTCTTCGGAAACACGCCGCCCATGGTGCAGATTCCGCCATCCCTATCCCTTCTAAAGTCCCTTGTATTGCCGCCCCGTTTAGTAAGACCAGCGCTGCCTCCCTTGAATTAACCCGGCATTTGCGAATCTGACTGCCGCCGATCAGCAACGTGGCGCGTTCTCCTAGCCCCTAGTATCGATAAACACAGTGAGTGTTCTGAGTTTCAAGGTACTTTTGTGATTCCATCTGTCGCTATATTATACAGGGTGTTCCACAACCTCCATCGCAACCACGACACACCACTGAGCATACCGTACGGATTTACGTCAGTCACATCACCAGTTACGCCACCAGTTATGTCACCAGTTACGTTACCAGTTACGTCACCATTTACGCCACCAGTTGTGACGATCGAACGTAATTTGCTGTACTATTGTACCATTACATCATTCCATCCATAATTAACTTAAGATATACCTATATTATATAGGTATATATATATATATATATATACCTATATATATATATATATATATATATATATATATATATATATATAAATGGCTGGATAGTGTTTGTATTTACTTCGTAAAAAAGATCTTCGAAAAAACAAATATTCAGTTATTCAGTTAACATAAGGATAGACTTATTAATTTCTAAAGCGTGTTCATTTCTCACAAATAAGACAAATTTCAAGGTCGCGGCTATTACTATGTTTTATTTAAAATAGGATAATCCTTCATATCAGATCCATCTTACATGGTTTGACATTCCAAGAAAATATTTGATAGTTTCCCTAATGGATTTTGATTGATGAATTAAAAATTTAATATGGAATTGAACAATAAAGAGACAAATACATTTCTATTATTGTGTCATTAGGAAATTAACAAGAAAAATAAAGGGGGAGAGAAATAGAATAGATATCGCCACTTTACATTTTTATATTTGATACTAAAAACATTATGTTGAATTAGCCGCGGTGACCAAGGTGCTTAAGACGTTGGAAAGATAGTATGACAGTTGCCAGAAAGCAGGTTCAAATCCCGTACACGATGTGAAGGTTCATACTTTATTTATATTGTTTGTATGTATTCTTTGAACAAGAAAGTAAAATTTGAAACGAAATCCGCTATCAGTCCCACCAGTAATCAATATGGATAAGGCCGGATACCTCAAGGATGATTTTCTATATTGGTCACTTGAAAATCGATGGACTTTTTGAGAAACCACAGGTTAAGCGTACACCACGGGTTGATTAATTGATAGCTAGTGACAATGGTTCGAAGTTCGCGTTAAGCTTTAGGTCCAGTTGCTCTATAATCCTAGATAGTAGGCCCGTCTTTAACTAGGGGTGTGGTATTCTTCATGTTCTTCTTCGTACTGATCTTTACAGAAGAGTCGTGACCTATGAAAAGTCATTTTATTTGAGGACTTTTCCAACTACTTCTCGCCAGCATTCTCTATGTTTGGCTTCCTTGGATGCATGTTTGCGAGATGTACCTGTAAGGTCTTTAATGTGATCTGCCTCTTTTTTTGAAGATATGCCACTTTATCCTTCTATCCAGCCATCTCTCAGTCTTTCCAGGATGATTCTTCAAGAAACAATAGACGTGGTGATTGGGCAGATAATTGTGATAAATGAACTGTGTGATCGGAATTATGCTATCTTTATTGGCATTAGAAATAAGAACCACGTATAATTTGCATAAAGATGTTATTTTTCGTTTACCTGGAACTAAAGTGTATTGGGATGTATTCGTGTTACTTTTCGCTTAATGGGGATACTGAGGATTTTAAATAACTGCTAATGAACTTGAAACGACAGATTCGTATATCCAACAAGCCCATAATTCTTGGAGTCATCTAAGATGCCCATTTTTGGATCACCTATAAATAATGAAAGAGGCAGCCGCTGTAAGGACTGGATCTCGAGTAAGAATTTCACTGTCTTAAATCGGGGCAACACAGAGACCTTCTGTGGTGCAAACAAGAGTTTCCTTATTAACGTTAACATCGGTAGTGCAAAACCAAAGACTGGCACGTGGAAGAGAAATGAAATTTAAGCGACTACCGAAATATTTGTTTCATGATCACAGATCAAGGAGACTGTACGCCTGCTTTATCTAACATGAACGTCCTCGGACGGAAGCTCACTCCTGTAGGCCGCAAAAGTATCTCGGATAGCTTCAGCACCATGGCTGATCCAGTAGGAACCCTAAGATGGGAAAATCGTGGGGAGCCTCAGCTGGTGTTGAAACAAATACCTTAAAAAAATGGCCTCTGAAGAAAGGAACAGGAAGGAGATTAACTGGTGAATAGGGAAAATCTCTGATTGCAGAAAACAGTGTATCAAGAAAAGAAGGACCATGACTAGGTTTGTATGTATACAACCTACCCATAATACAAAAAGTGGGAATGAGATCGAAAAAATTAATCCATCAAATGTCTATAAAGCAGCAAAGAAAACTCTTTCTAAAATGATTAGAAGGCAGATAGGGAAAGCGAAGTGCTAAATCACGATGTTTGGAAAAAGGCTTTCAAGATTGTTTATAGTAGACTAAAGAAAATGCCATCACTATGCATCAGTGACGGAGTCATCAAATAGCAAGTGAATAAGCTTTTTCTCAGAATGTCCCTGTAACCTGGCAGAGAGGGTACCTAGAAATGTAAGATATAACCTTCTTTACGAAAAACGATATTCTCAAAGCAACTGATTAAATGAAGGTAAAAAACGCTCCTAATCCGGACGGTCTCCCATCCGAACTAATAAAGATATACGCCTAGAATTTACAAATACTAGTTGCGACCACAAATCAGTGCCTGGAGGAAGGGAGTTTTCCTAAAAAGCGGGAAAGGGTAAAACTGGTGCTAATCAAGAAGCCGAAGAAAATGGCAAAAGCACCACAATCAAATCATATAGGCCTATATGCATGTTGTGTTAGGTTATTGGCGTCCCTGCATTAAATGTGGCCGAAAATTATTATTATTCGTTCATGAATAATTTGATATAGCCTTG